>ML792516.1:93273-106661 GCA_009831015.1 Picea engelmannii | reverse complement strand
TCACCTGTTACATTTGCTTCCTGATTTCTCTCATGTTGTCCATCTCTTTGTTTCTTTGGAGCTCTGCAGTCTTTCTTCAGATGTCCTTTCTTCCCACAATTCCAACACTCTATCTTTCCAAGTCTGGATTTGGATCTTCCCTTTCTAGAATTCTCACGGTTCTCAAAAACCTTTCATCTATCCTTTTGTCTTCCCCTGTTCTCCATGTTCAACGCATTTCCTGATGTCTCACCTGTGTTTTTCCGTCGCATTTCCTGATGTCTCACCTGTGTTTTTCCGTCGCATTTCCTCACTAAGGATAACACCAACAACATCATCAAATTTTAAAGTATTTGAACCAAAGACAGAGTTACTTACAGCCATGACCAAGCTGTTCCAGCTTTCTGGCAATGAGCACAAGATTAGAAGAGCCCTGACCTCATCATCAAAGTCCACTTTTACAGAACTTAGTTGATTAGTAACCGTATTAAAATTATTTAAATGATCTGCAACAGACCCACCTTCCGACATCTTCATATTAAATAATCTCTTCATTAGAAATACCTTATTGGATGCCGAGGGTTTTTCATACAATTTGGCCAATGTCTCCATCAAACCCTTCGTTGTCTTTTCTTTGGAAATATTGAAAGCCACCAACGCTACCAGGCTCAGCCATATCATTCCTAGAGCCTTTCTGTCAAGAATCTCCCATTCTTCGTCCTTCGTAGCCATCGTCTTCTTTTCTATTCCGCCCAATGGTAGGAATAGATCCTTCTGATATAAATAGTCTTCCATCTGCATCTTCCATAACTGGCAGTTTTTGCCGTTAAATTTCTCGACCCTAAACTTTACATCTTCTGACATTGCTCCCACTCGAACCAGGAACCCTCTTTTCCTGCAAGTTACCTTTCGCTCTGATACCAGTTGTTAGAAAAACAATACCGTGGAGCAATAAAATAAAACAAATGCGGAAACAAAACATAGAATATACACAATACAATAGAGACACAGATTTACGTGATTCACCCAGTGTGGGCTACGTCCACCAAAGAAATTGTCAGGTCCTTCCTTTATTATTATCCAGCAAATGAAGGGATACAACCTACAACAAAACTCGTTGTAACTTTCTCTTATTTCTCTCACAGTCTCCTATCTCAGAGTACAATATTCACCATCAACCATAGCCGCAATACATTTTCCTCATAAAAGAGGGTTGCCTTCTAGGGAAAAAAACCCTAACATAATCTCTATCGTTAGATTTGCGACCTTATAATGAATGGTCCATATTTACAATGAAATTACAATATACATTTACAAGGCAATTTTTCCTTTGGGGGCTTCACCCCCGAACCCTCGTTGTGGCCCCTCTTGCCCCCAGACCCCCCAGCAGGGGGGATAGCCCCCGCAGACCCCACAGAGGGGGTACACCCCCTCTACACTCCCCCATGTGGAAGAGTGAACATACTTCTGGGGTGTAAATACATCATGGGGTATAAACATGGCTGAAAGTAAAAGACCTCTAAATCAAGAAGATAATCAGGCTCCACAACCAACATAAGCATTAATCCATTTTGTGTTGTTTTCCAAAATATATATATATTGCCAATTCCACGTAAAGTAGATTCCACTTCACATGTCTACCTTCACAAACATGGTTGACTTATATATATCAAAATGTTCATATACTATGAAAAAGAAAAGTGTTTTATTATTAAAATATGCATATGACCATATAATAATACTAAGGCCATCATTCTCCAACTCTTAGCACTCTAATAGTTCGCTCCTTTTTCATAACTTCGACAGCCAGGATTTTAAGGAAAAGGAGTTTATATATAATATTATAATATTTAAGGTTTTAATTAAGTCTCAGGTAATTATGGAGAAAAAGTTTAATATTATAATATATTAAACTTTAAAACATATATCACATCACAATCTGAAGCTTTCTGAGTCAATTTGTGTGTGCTCTTATCGTTACTCTAATGACCAATCATGAAAGGGAAGGGGTAATATTGTAATACATTTAAAATTTATAACATTCATGCCATCACTCTGACGACTTTGGAATTCATTCACATGCGCTCTCCCTTTCACTCTGAAGTTGGACTTTGAAGACCAATCACCAACAAGCATAGCTTAATATTTAATGATGTATTGTTTAAAACCCATTGATCATTGCACTCCAAACAATAGCTCCATTCTTTATGCTATGAAAGAAAGGATTATTTGATAATAATATTTATAAATGTTGTATAAATATTTTCACCTTAAAAAGGATACGGGAAGATATATTAACAAAATATATAGATTTATACATATTTCTGCATTGAGAAAAATAAGAGGAATTATATAACTTTATGTATTTAAACATTAATAAATAAAAATACCCTAATGATCACATTCCTTTAGAAGCATTGAACTACATGTGCAAAGTATGAACTCAAGAGTTAGGAAAAATATGAGCATCATTAAAACTTTTGCACAAAAGGGAAAGGCTTCAAGTTTCCATCACTCACACACTAGGTAGAAAATTTCTGGTTTGTAATATAATAGTTTACAACTTTGTTATTCAAATATTAGAGCATTTAAATGGTAACTTTGGAATTTTACCAAAGTTTACTACTCTTTACCATTTGTTTAAAATATGCTTAGAAAACATAAAATACATAAATGCATATATTTATTGGGGCAATATTTGTTGGTTTAAATTATTTTTCAATAATAATGTATTTCTTGGAAGTGAATTTTTCCATGGTAAAACAATAGTTTTTTTACCAGGGATTACTAATCCCCTAATTAAATGTGTTTCTTTCCTATTTTCAAAGATTAATTACTAAGTACAAATCTTTCCCCTTTGGACATTAATTCATTGTGTAATGTCGGGTACCAAGTCCAAATAAGATTTCATTATTCACAATGTTTTTAAATTCCAAATTTCATTTTACTTCACATTAGTAAATTGGGTTTTGTTTCCCACTTTTTCTTTATTACTAAATCTTATAATACAATCTTATAATACTTTACTTCTTGTTAGCACTTGAACAAATTTCCTAAGGCCCATACACAATTCTCATACACAATTCTGATTATCTTTTGAATTATCTAGCATATAAGCTTAAAAAAAAAACTTAAAATTATAAACATTCTTATGCATAAATCAACCTCTTTATTTTCATATTTTTCTGTAGAGGTTATAATTGTTTAATTGTCCTCACTAGTGCAAAAGATGGGTTGAAGAACTAGATCATCATCAACATTCTCACCCATAAATCTTCTTGTAAAACACAGATAGTCAAGAAGTGAGAATATAAGTAAAAATGAAATTCAGTTGAAACATTCTCACAAGCTTACCTAAATTTCTCAGGCCATTTTAACAGAGAGCTAGATGTATATTATTCTGAAACAAATTCTATATTATTTTTTAGCTTAACATTGCAGAGATTTGGCAAAGAATTACTTATATAGAAGATGAAAAGGGTTTTAATTGTTGAAGGGTGTTCCACTTTCCACCCAACCATAGGCACAATTGCTCGTGGTGTATTTCACAGCTGGCCACCCCCTATCCAGAGTATGGTGTCATGAGAGAGAGAGTTCTTCTTTTGCTCAACAAGGGACAAAGGTTACTCTTCGTCTCCCACAGGAACCGAGTAGTTCGGTCTTCTACCCACCAAGAAAAGGAATATATTGTGATTGCTCACTCAATCACTCGAATTCTTTGCATCTTCATTTATCAGCCTGATTAGAAGACACTCCCCAACAATTCATGTACCCATAAAACGCATTTCTTCACTTCTCTCTATGTTCTCAGAACCATAGAAGTTTCCCACACTCCTCTCAACTCATATTTCCTTCCCAGACTTCATTTTATGTGTCCTCTCTTCTCTGCTCATGATTTTCCTATGTTTCCCTTCTTCTACAGCAAGATTTTGTGGGTCAGCCTAGAATCCTCTAGATGGGTGCTTTTCTACCCATGCTTCTAAGGAAAGGAAGTTCTGGTACATCACCCATTCTTTTTCATAAATGTTGGAATATGGTAGTTCAACCACCAACTTCGCTTCATTAACTGAAATTCTAGAAAAATGGGCAATCGAGGTTTTTCTTGAATATTAAATTGGTAAGGGAAATTTCATCAATGTTTACCTCTCATGGCATCATAACTTGTATAGGCAATCCCCCTCAGCAGTTGTTCAACATTTTTCTTTTTTTTTACATTAATAGCATAAATATTTACACTAACTTCTTAGCAAAGGTTCAACATTTCCTAGATCCGCACACAATTGATTTGTCCATAGTCTCTTAGCCAAATATAATCATATTTACAAGCTGGGGGAAACAGGGGTGTTACATTATGATACAAAATATATAATAGAGAATATTGATGCAACATGTGCTACAAAGGAGTTTATCCAAATGGTTAATGCAACATGTGATACAAACGAGTTCCTAAATAAGGTTGATGCAGCTTGTGACACACAAAACATAGAACAAATGGTTGATGCTAAATGTGACACAAAAGACTTGACGGAAGACGCAAAAGATACAGAAGATATGAAATCTTCCATGAAATTGATGGAGAAAATATTTGTAAAGGTTGAGTCCCAAGAAGAAGTAGAAAATGAAAGCAGTTTCAACAACAACAAATCCGAAGAAGCAAAAGAACAACAAAATGATCTTTCCAAGATGGTTTGCAAACCTTGGGAATAATTTTTATTCAACAAAAATCGGCATGGCTTAGGATATGAAAAATGTATGAAAAACTTTCATATCCATATTACTCCAAACCAGTTCATTTTGTGAGTCCAGAATTTCTTGAATAAGTGAAGAATCTTGATAATAAGTGCCAACATTGTCATAGAGTTGGTCACTTAGAGTCACAGTGTTTTGATCTCCATCCTTGTCTTCATCGTGGGAAAACAAATCACCTATTTGAAAAGTATCGAAAGAAGAAGGTTAAGAAAACAATTCATTATGGATGGATAAATTCTTAGAAATGGAATCAAAAAGTAAAAAAGCTACTTCAGTCTTACTATCTAATCAAGACAGAGGTAAAGCCACAACTGCATGGAGAAATGACAAGAAGAAAAATATTTCAAACAATTATTCCACGTGATTTTGGTGATGATCTAGATTCAATTCTATATGTTCTCTGAAATTGAATCAAAGAAGGTACTCTCCATGCCTCAAGAGGGGGATCACATTGATGAAAAGGATACTCTTCTACACCTTCAGGGGGGGAGTCAAGTTGGTTAGTGGCAATCCAAAACCACCGCATTGTTCAAATGGAAGATGGTTAGTGGTAAACCAAAAACCACCACAATGTTTGAGTGAAGATGGTTAGCGATAATCCAAAACCACCACACTATTCAAATGGAATATGGTTAGTGGTCAACCAACAAAAGCACCACATGAAGATTTCAAAGCTTAAGCTTAGATCCCTTCAACTATGAATCATGAAGAACAAAAAAATCCAAATCTCAAGCTTGGATTCTCTCAATCAACTTCAACAAACTTCTCACCTTGCACCTGACAGGGGGAACATATTAGATATCAAATGATGATAGTGAGGCTTCCAGATTCGAAGTCCTATCACAATAAATCAACAATTGGGAATTCCAGCATAGTAATTGTATCCTCAAATCAAAAGAATTGGAATGTGCATACATGGCAGTTGTTCACTTCTAAATGAAGTATTCAACATCTAGATATTGGCAATTTTTCAGGCATATCTTCATTGAACCTTAGTTCAGTAGTTTCGTATTAAAGATGATACTAGTTATTGTTTTGTAAATTGTACAATTATTCAAACTTGTGACTGAGGGGGGAATGTTATACTGAATCCCTAAACAACCACAAAGTCCAAGATCACATTGATATGAGTTGTAAACTGACGTGTTGTCATGATCCACTAATGAGTTTTCAGTGATATCTAGATCTAGATGAAGTATTCAACATCCAGATATTGGCGTTTTTTCAAGAATGTCTTCATCAAACCTCAGTTCAGTAGTTTCAAATTGAAGATGATATCAGTTATTGTTTTGTTATTGGTACAATTATTCATACTTGTGATTGAGGGGGAGGATGTTAGACTGGGAATCCCCAAATAATCACAAAGTCCAAGAGCACATTGAAATGAGTTGTAAACTGAGGTGTTGTCATGATTCATTGATGAGTTGTCGGTGAGATCTAGAGCTAGATCTAGAAGTGGTCCAATATATGTACTATAAATTCAGATCACGAGATAATAAAATGAATAAAGAGACGGAAATTATGAACAGATAAGATTAATGATCGAGGCATTTTATAATAGGTTTCCATGATTGGATGAGTTTGTAAACTTCAATCGTGAAGATGGATACAAACTCATCCAAACATGGAAACCCGTTATAAATTGTTTCAATCATTAAGCCTATATGTTCATAATTATAGTCTCTTTGTTTAGTGTATTATTTTATTATTATAATTAAATTTCTTTTGCTATCCTTGATCATCGACTCGGGCTTCCTGAGTCTATTTCTCCCTTTCCCTCCTCTTTTCTATCATTGATTTTATTTTATAATCATTCACTTGATTCATTCTTAGTTAACTCTAATTTCATATTTTTTAGGGTTTTTAATTCTACACTATATTTTTATTACTCCCATCTTCACTATAAAAAAAATTCCTTGTCTTTAATCCCTCTTTTTTTCCCCTCTTTTTCATTTTAATCATCCAACAATAAAAAAATTATTATATTTTTAATTTATCTTTATTTTCTTGTATTTTTCAATGGTTCATTTTCAACGACTATCTCATGGTTTTAGCCTTTAAATCTATTCCTAAGCACACTCTTTTCTAACCATTTATCTTCTATTGTCCCCAATTGATGGGTGGAGTGTCCACTCAAAACATTGGACGTTTCAAAACTTCTACACACTATTTTTCGAGAAGCTCCTACAACAATTATGACTAACTATGAAAACATACACACTCAGATAATTTAATAATTAAAATTATTTAATTTGTATAATCTTATTTTATTTTATTTTTGAATATGGGGTACCTAGGTAGGTACCCTACCTTAAGGGTGTTAGTCTTTGGGGTAGCTCAAGCATGTGCCTCCACATTGGCAGTGCCTAGCGGAGGTGTCTGAGCGACACTCTATAGATATCAACTTTATTGTTGAAGTGGATTTTATTTAATGACGAAAGTGACTTTTTGTAAAGTTGAGTGACTTAAGTGATTTAAGTCATCTCAACGAAATATTAAGTCATAATCGTTGATCTCAAGAGATAAATATCAGATCTTGATCGTTGATCACTTTGGAGATAGGGTTTTAGTCATTATGAGATTATAAAAGCATATCTAAGGAGAGTGAGAAGAACACAATGATTGCATAGAAGCAAGAGGGAGTCTTGCTCATGTACTTGTGACTGAGTGGGTAGGACAGAGGAAAGGGTGCAGGGGAAAGCGAGGGAGATAGAAGCCAGGTGGGCTAGGATATCAATTGCAGCATTGTAATTCCTTTGATGGGCCATTATCTCAGGACAAGAGCTCGGGATTTTATTTAATAAAATCAAACTCAAAACCGGTTTTCCAACAAGGGTTTTTCCAGGGATGTTTTCCAAAAATCTCTTATGCAATGTGTGTTTGGTTTCTTTGTTTTATGCTTCCGCTGATTTTCGTTCAGTAGCCTAGTTGTGATGTTAATTAATAAATCATTTTTTATTTGAGTTAACAGTCAGGCGCTAGGTTCAAGAAATTCAACATAGTCTTAGAGCTTGGACTCCGAGGAAACTAGGCACTGATCAAGATTTTTTTGTACAGTGCAGTGCAGAAATTTTCTATTGCAGGTTGCAGGTAACAAAAAGAAAAAAAAAATAAAGAGGTCAATTGTATGACCTGTACGTGCACAAAATTGCAAAGAAACTACTGCACAAATTGGATGGTGTAAAGTGTGAGGAGAGGTCTTGAGGAAAGGCATTTTGGGAAATAGAGGAGCTGCCCAAAAAATTGACGGCTGAGCAGCAGAGGAGAAGTCACCATTTCGTGTTGAGAGTCGTCGACTGAGCAATTCACTTGGACAACAGACAAAGAAATAAGTTGTCGGGAGGGATAACAAGGACCTGGTGTGAAGTGTGCAAGCAAAAGTGATGATAGCAAGGATTGTTGCAAACTGTGAGAAATGTTGGACGATCGTGGTCATGCGACAGAGAAATATCGAGTCGTCGGAGGCAGTTGTTGCATGAAGTATAACAGCCACCATGCAACTGGAGTGACAGACATAGCATTAGATCAGACAAAGGATGGTGTGAGATCGTGGGAAAGTAGCAACCAGCTGCTGGAAGCAAAGAGGAGGATAACAACGCACGAGTTGGAAGAGATATCCACACACGTGGAGTGAGGGCTCTAGGTTGTCGAATAAGGAGATCCATCGGCTAGAAAGTAGGCGATGACAGAAGGTAGTCGTGGGAGGACAAGTCGCGAGTGGTTCAAGAGTCTATGAGTTGGGCTAGCAGTCGCCGGGCTATAGAAAAATATCAGCGCGTGGGAGTTGGAGACAGCGGGTCGAGCCTCCGGAGGTAAAGGGGACGACGACACTCAGTCGTTAAAACATGAAGACGCAAGGCAACCACAGAGTGTGGGCAAGTCTCAGAGTGCCAAGAATTTTTTCGGGCATTGTCTGGGCAATGGGAAGGTATCCCGCGCAGTGGGAAACCCCATAATTGTCTAGGCAGTGGTCAGGTACCTTGGGAAACAAGCTGGCAGAGTGGGGGTAGCGCCCAGAAATGCATTGAGCAGCCTTGGGAAGCATGTCCAGGTAGCAGGCATCGTGTTCGGGCAGTTATACATGGATGTTGGATAATGGATCATCTCACCATATGATGTGAATGAGGTCGATGTTCCTTAGTGTTTCAAAGACGGGCTCAAACTTGCATGTGAGATGTGGGGATAGAACCATGCATGCAGGGAAAGGGGTTGGATGTGTCAGATTACAACTAGAGTCAAGTGGTTCTTTGGAGGTGGATGAGGTGATGTTTGTACCAGAGCTTAAGGTTAACTTGCTCTCTATATTAGCTCTGGAGGATATGGGGTATACAATGATGTTCGAGGATGGACAAGTACAACTATATTCAGAGGGAACGACCTTGGATGCAATAGTAAGGCTTGGAATCATGGAGGGTATGATGTACAAGGTGTTGGGACAACTTGTAGTGGGGTCCAAGGGGATCTTGGGTCGTAGATCAAATCATAGTGTTGAGGAGGTAGCAAGAGGGTCTTCCAGTTCAAAGGGAGCAACTACATCAACAACATATTTGATGGGGTCAGAGATAGAGGAGGTTCTTCCATAAGTACCTTCCTCGCTAAGAGGGAGTGATAGTTTTTGGGGTAGCTCGAGAAGGTACTTCCGCATTGGCGGTGCCTAGCATGTGGAGGTGTATGAGCGACACTCTCTAGATATCAACTTTATTGTTGAAGTGGCTTTTATTTAATGACTAAAGTGGTTTTTTGTAAAGTTCAGTGACTTAAGTGATTTAAGTCATCTCAACGAGATATTAAGTCATGGTCGTTGATCTCAAGAGATAAAGATCAGATCTTGATCATTGATCACTTTGGAGATTGTTTTATTCATTAGGATGTTATAAAAGCATATCTAAGGAGAGTGAGAGGCCCACAATAAGTGCATAAGAGCAAGAGGGAGTCTTGTTCATGTACTTGTGGCTGAGTGGGAAAGGTCGAGGAAAGGGTGCAAGGGGCAGTGAGGGAGATAACATCCAGGTGGGATAGGCTATCAGCTGCAACATTGTAATTTGTCCGATGGGCCATCATCCCAAGATGGGAGCCCGTGATTTTATTTAATAAAATCAGACTCATAACCGGTTTTCTCGCATGGGTTTTTCCAGGGGTGTTTACCCGAAATCTCTTGTGCAGTGTGTGTTTAGTTTTTTTGTTTTATGCTTCCACTAATTTTTGTTTAGTAACCTAGTTGTGTTGTTAATTTGTAAAGCATTTTTAATTTGAGTTAACAGTTCGGTGTTAGTTTCAGGAAATTCAACAAAGGGTAACGTCATCAAATACTTCTTATGGAAGGAATCATTCCACAAGCTATGTTTGCTACAAAACAATACATCCAACATATCTCCAATACAATGGTACTCATGTGTATTTATACTTTCTCATGGGTATTCTTAAGGGTCTATGCCAACTACCCCTTATTATTAGATTAGTTCCTCTTAACTACATAGTGGGCCTACTTATTACCCATCTACTACCAAGTGGGCCTATTTCAACATTATAAGTCTTTGTTTATGCAATTTTATCATTATATGTTGTCAAAATTAGCATTACAAATTTTATGTGTTGTTTATAAGCATTTTGGCTTGGTTTTCTCAAATCATGGAAGCGATTTCTTCATGTGTAGTGATTAATTAGGTATGGCTTGTCATCTTTGACTAGCCCCCATGTATTGGTTCTTCTCAAGAAGATGGCATCTCGATCCCAAAGATATGGACTACCAATAACCACTTCACATATATCTAATAGAACATCATGTTCCAGGTCATAATTAAATTGAATTAAAATGCATGATTTGAAATTACACTAGTGAGTAATCTAGAAAGCACAATGATCTTCTATAACCATCCAAATAGATATGGTTCATAATATGCACAATAGTCTTCAAATTCTTTTAGTTCCCTAAGTCGAAGATAGTTGCCACTATAGAGTTCTCGAACTACACTTTCACATGAAACTTCTTTCTTATTACATCCATTCTCATTTTATTAGTCACGGTATAAACATCCTTCTTTTTATCAAAATATTGAGATACAAACACCTTACCATTAGCATCATTCCTAATTTTCAATCGGTCCATTGATAAGATGTGATCAACATTTAATGCTCCTTCGATCTCTTGATGATCTGCCATTTTTTTTTTACTATGAGGAACCTTTTTCCAACCTTATTCTTAAGGATGAGTGTAAGGTGCAATACCTAGTAATGGTCCTTACCATGGCCATTCTTCTTATAATTTTCACATTTCAAACTCTTTTGTTGTGCAATATTATCATGCTTCTTTTTTCCTTGCTATTCATTTCCCTTCATAGATGAGATCTTGTTTTTTTCTAATTTTGAAGTATTAAGGGTATCCAGAATTTGTTTTCCCTACTTTGCTTCTATATAAATAATTCTTACAAATCTCATATAAACTCTTCATCGTAAAAGAATTAACTATTTTTTAAAAATGACTATGTAACCTACTTGAATTCATTTCATTTTAATGGCATTTAAAATCCTACTTTTATTCATAATTTCCCAAGCATTATTTCATCCAATCATAATTAACAAATAAAATACATAGTAATCACAATGTTCTTTTCTTTTACAGTTCCCAAGTTTTAAAAAAAAATGAGTTTCATCTTCAGTGTACTAAATTGGTGTATGACACCCCCTTGTTTGTGGGACAAGAGACTTGGTGTATGACACCTCCTTGCTCATGGGACAATAGACCCCCCTCTGCCCCCTTCTAGATTTGACCCTATGACCTCCAAGGAGAAAACACATTTTGTTAATCATTAAACCCAGATTATATATAGAGAGAAAGAGATTTGATAGTTTATATATATAAATTAATATATAATAAAATATTGTAAATACATAAAATTAAAAAAATATATATTGATATTTTTTTATTAAAATTATTTTAATAATTATTATTATTTAATTTTTATACTCTTATTGTTAATAATATTTGAAAAGTAAGTGATGATAATAACTATCATAACTTTTATGAGAATAACTTTTATGGAAAAACTAGAAAGCACCTCGCTTCTGTTTAAAGCGAGTGATGAGAATAACTTACTCTTATCATAACTTTTTTTTAGATGTAGTTTAAATGTTACCATTAACAAATTAATTAAACAGTGTATAATTCCAAAAAACATCAACATGTAATTTTAATGATTGAAATCTGTAATTTTATCCATGCTTCTGAATTTCTGACAACCTAAATAATAATAACAAGTATCATCTGGAAAAAGTTGCTGAAAACCTAAATAATTATCAGTGATTGAGCAGTACATTATTATTTTGGGGCTAAAATCTACAAAGGACGCAACCAATCAAAAATCTACCTGTAACAAGACAAGGTCAGTGATTGAGCAGTACATTATTATTTTGGGGCTAAAATCTACAAAGGACGCAACCAATCAAAAATCTACCTGTAACATGACAAGGCCGTACTGTAACTGCATGAAAATAGCTGAATATATGTATAACCATCCACTCGAATCCATAATAAGAGCAATTTTGCTTCGGAATTTAAAAAAACTACTAAGCCAATGAAATCGGGAGGCATTTTCTGTGAACAATGGATGGACCACAATCATTATAGTCAGCCTTGGTAATCCACCTCTGCATGCAAAAACATTAAAATTCAAATGTTGTCATACATATAGATTACAAAGAAACCCATAAGAAAACAAAAAATGCAGAAAAACACCTGTTGGAATGTGCTCAGAGATGCCACGATTGATCCTCCAATCCAGACATTGTACTTCCTTTCGGGAGGTGCAACTACCTTGATCTTCATATTACGTGGGGCCAGGGCAGTGATCTCCTTGCTCATACGATCAGCGAAACCAGGAAACATGGTAGATCCTCCACTGAGAACAATATTTCCATACAGAACATCTCTGATATCTTCGTCACACATCATGATAGAATTGTAAATTCTCTCATGGATGCAGGCAGCTTCCATTCCAATCAGAGAAGGTTGGAACAAGACCTCTGGGCATCTGAAACGCTCGGCACCAATAGTGATCACTTGTGCATCAGGAAGCTCATAACTCTTTTCCAGGGAGGAACTGGTCTTGGCTGTCTCAAGCTCCTGCTCATAGTCAAGAGTTACATAAGCAAGCTTCTCTTACATATTACGAACAATTTCACGCTCTGCAGTAGTGGTGAATGAGTAGCCTCTTTCAGTCAGGATCCTCATCAACGCATCTGTTAGATCCCGACCAGCAAGATCTAACACGAGGACATGCGGAAGAACATAACCTTCATGTATTGGAATTGTGTGGCTGACACCTTCACCAGAATCAAGAACAATACCTGCATATCCAATGCATGGATTACTGAGGAGTTATTGAAGAAAACTGCATTTAGTCTTGCAAAAAAAATGAACTGCACATCATGCTTACCAGTCATTCGACCACTTGCATACAGAGAGAGAACAGCTTGAATGGCAACATACATTGCTGGTGTATTGAATTTCTCAAACATTATCTGAGTCATTTTCTCTCTGTTTTCCTTGGGATTCAAAGCTGCCTCGGTAAGGAGAATAGGGTGTTCTTCTGGAGCAACCTGTAGCTCGTTGTAAAATGTATGATGCCAAATCTTCTCCATATCATCCCAGTTGGTAACAATTC
>ML792516.1:68303-80769 GCA_009831015.1 Picea engelmannii | reverse complement strand
TCTCTCGTAAAACACACTTGAGCTTCATCCCTTAATTCTAGGAAGTTATCTTAGGCTAATTCCACTTTTCTAGGGATAGGAGCAATTCTCTCCACCATTGTAGGGTGAGATCCTATTTTCTAGGAGCTAATTCCTATTTTCCTAGGAATAAGTGCACACTTGAGGGGGGGTTAGATCCTACTTTCTAGGAATGAAAGTGCAGTTAGGCCCAACATAGTTGCATGCGTAATTCGATTCTATTGCATTCAATTGCATTGTATTGAATTCATTCATTCTTGGATGATCATTCTTTCTAAAGGTTAATGAGAATAACATTTATCCAATTATTCTTCTCCTTTTCTCTTCTCTCAAATTGTTAATTATATTGCTTCTCAATTAGATTCTAGATCATCTTGTAGGTTGATCAAGGAAATCTTACAACAAGAGATAAAGTATGCAAATATGACAAGAGAGGACATTGTCATAATGTACACAATGTGTATAATACTCGTTAATTTGTATAGTGGTCGAATTTGACGATCTCCAATAGGATGCAATGAGGTAAACCTTTACATAAATGAAGCTTTTATGAGAAGATAAAAGCTTCTAACAAAGTACATGAAGATATCTACAATGCATATCTTGACTTCAAAAAACAAATAGCTAATATGACTATGGTTCATCACAAACATTCTCACATGGTTCACTTCAAAGCTTTCATACTGCCAAGATCTCTCTCTCTCTCTCTCTCTCTCTCTCTCTCTCAACCTTCAAACAAACTTATTAAGATGTATCTTAGCATATTTGTTTCTCTCTAATTATGCAACTATATGATTTGCAAAGTCTTCATTTGCTCTCTAATACATAATGTACAATAATAAAAAATAGATAATATGACTATGCCTTTGTGTGTATGTGTACACAATTCGCTAGAAAACTTCTTTGGATTCTTCTTATATCATCTCTTGCTCTATAATTGTGCAACAACTTGATTTGCAATGTATTCAAAGTGTGAAAATGACCACCATAGGAATAGGAGTGTAACTCTCAAATGAATATGAGGCATGTTGAACTAGATGGAACACAACACACATTAAGTTGTTGTTGTAAAGAGACAATAATTGGCCCAAAGTGGGGATTTGAAGAATAAAGGGTCTTCCACTCTTCAAATGCAGCATATCCAATATTAAGAATATGTAATACCTTGAAAGGAGGTCTACTCAACATATCGATAATTTCATTAGTAGTGTTCTTTTTGTACTTAATAATGAGATGAAATCATTGAATATAAGAATCCAATTTAAGGTGCATTTTCCCCTAAATCTTAGACTAAGAATTTAAAAACATAAGGGATTGATGATCAACATGAAGGGTTTTCTCCATACCAAGGATGTAGCGCCTCCATTGTTTGAGTACTTGAACAAATGCATAGATATATTTATCATTTTTATTGCAGTTTTGTTTTGCAGAAAAAAAATGTTTATGAGTGATATCCAATTGGGTGGCCTCTCTAATTAAATATACCACCCATGGAATAATAGAATGCATCAATCTCTATCTCAACGTGTTAATGAAAACCAGGAAGAGAAAGCACTAAATTTAAGTTAAGGGCATCCTTGGGCTACTAAAATACCTTAGTTGTTGCAACAATTGTGAGAAATGCTTCTAATTGGAGAGGTGAAGAAATGGTCATGTAACGCGAGGGAAATTTTGTATGAATTTCTTGTAGAAATTCATACCATCGAGAAAATATTCACATACGTAGTATTATATGGATTGGGCCAACCCTAGAGGATTTTGACCTTGGTTTTATATGCACACACACCAATGTAATTAATAACAAAACCCAAATAGTGAATGGAAGCATGCCCAAACAAGGAGTTTTTCATTTTGGCTTGCAGTTATGTTGTTGAAGAAGGTCAAGAAAAATACAAAAAATGTCGAATATGGTCTTCCTAACTACTACTATAGAACAATATGAACTATCAAAATATGCCACTTCAAATTTACACAAATGTGAGAAAAATATCTCATTGATGATTCTTTTGAATGTGGTAGGAGCAATAGTAAGACCAAAACACAATACGAGCTAGTCATAGAGCCCATATTTGGTTTTGAAAGTTGATGTCAAAGCATATTAAGGATTCATATATACTCAATGATAACCAAAAGTAATATCAATTTCACTAAAGCATTTCCCCCCCCTTCCACAAGTCTTTGAAGATCATTTATCTTGGGTAATGGGTACTAATTTTTCACAATGATCTTGTTTAATGCCCTATAATCTATGCATAATCTCCATTTTCTTATTCTATATTAGGTATAAAGAGAACTAGAGAACTACAAGGAAAAGTGATAGAATAGATCTTACCATCTTAAAAAAAAGATGCAGCTACTTCTCAATTTATTCACAGTTGATATGTGTGGTGTGATATGTAGAAGAACTAAGTGATAAACCTGGAACCAATTTGATGTTGTGTTGCATGGTCCAAAGACAAGGTATACTTTCAAAAACCTCTAAATAGGACTATATCATAGCCTGATCAATCTCTAAAGTGTTGGAAAATTGGATATTTTAGAAGTAGATAACTGAGTATCCAAGAAGAGATGGTGATGTTAACTGATCTAGGTGGATATCGGTGGCCACCCACCTATTCCACTGGCTCAAAGAATAGTTTTCATTTTGGTATATTTTTCCTAGTTTTTCGGGTCCTAAATTTCTAGAGTTGTTTTGAGGCCCTAAACAAAGTTTTTTGGGCAAGACACAGTCACACTATCGGCTTTAGCCAAAGAGTGATGACAACATGTGTAGTTATTGGATATTTCTTTCCAACGAACTATCGTGTGCCTAAAATGGAGATCGTATGCAAAAGTTACAACCCCGAGAAGTTGATGTACCAACTTACCCCATCGGGGCCCACATGACTTTTGGCGCTTCATCTCTAGGGTTAGGTTTTGGGGTGTTTAGTGTTTTCTCATTTATGCTTTATGTTAGAAAGGCCTCTGGAGCCTCATTGTAACCATATTCTTGCAAATGAGCATAGTTGTGACATCTCTTCTTAGAGATAAGCTGCCACCTTTTGAGCAAGTTTGTTTCAGTATGCATTTGTATAGTTTCACCATATTCTCTTTATTAATAGAAATCAAGTTTTATTGTATCTCTGTGTATTTCTCTGCTATACATCTGTATTCCATTTCGTTCCATTTATAAATTTAGATTAGTGGTATCAGAGTGGTATGTTCTTTATTTGTTTCTCTGTGCATGTCCCCAACGAGGTCAGAGTGCAAGGAGTTGGGACTCGAAGTGGTTGAGCCCTTGCAAGACCATCCCCACCAATCATGACAATTTCCCATGGCGAAAGAAAAGAGAGACGATGGAGCAGGAGATCCTCTTAAACTGTTGCTTGAGGAAGCCCTCGAGCGACAAAGGAACAAGATCCTGCCACTGAGAGGGGGGGGGTGTCAATCAGTGACACAATTATTATATTAGTTTTTTTCTTATTAATGCAAACAGAATTTTAACACAATATTTTATCGTGGAACCCAAATGAAAAAACCACAAACTCTTTTCTATTAACTACAAAATTTGTTTTACATGTTACATAGAAGGAAGATATTCTTCATTTTCGATCAACACCAACTGATCAGGATGCACCCACACCCTTTGTTCACCAGCATCAACTGGTAGGAGGCTACGACCCCCTGTTTAGTCAGCTACAACTAATAAGGAAGCACCAACTCCCTCTGCAGGCACCAACCTGCCCTTGCACCACCCAACCACCCTTATTTTCTGAATCTAGAAAAATTTATGTATCATGTCTTTACTGCATCTTTCTCTACTTCTCTGATTAATATATCTTTTGATTCAGACTGCAGAGACACTTTTCTTCTCAACACTCTTCCTTGTTTATATATTCTTCAAAACGGTGTGAGAGTGATACACTGTGTCCCTTGGTTTTGAACCATCGCACCTCTTTGTTTAACTTAACCATAATCATTGATTATTATTTTTTTTGTGAAGGCTTTTCGTAAATTGATCACATATGGATCAATTTCATCCTTTAAACTCGATTCCGAATCTCTATTATTTTCACAGAAACCGAATTTTGTGGAGGCGCTTCCTTCAAACCATTACATGTGACCAAGCCTCACAGAACCACGGGTTTACCAATTACAGCGACGTATTATATTTTCATTTAAATCTCTTATATCATATGACCAACGGCGGTGACCAGACACTAGGCCAAACAAGCACTTGAGTGCTTATATGAATCAACGGTCATGATTTAATCTCCTGATGAGATGGACAAACGTCAGGACTTCGGGACTTCGCCTTTCAAATCTTCCGAATAAGATTTCATCGAACAGATCAGACGGTTCACTTCTATTTCGCGGAACCAAATCAATGGTCATATTCGATCCTTATACTTATCCTTTCATTGCTTAATCCAACGAATGGGACTTAATCAAGCAGTGAGATGGATGGCCACCATTTACTTCAGCACTTCAGTTATTTTACTTACGCTATCCTTCCACTGTATTTTGATCAACGGTTGAGAATGCACGCGAAGTATTCTTCAGATCATACGACTCAAGTCCACTTTGGGACTTCGGCATTCGGGACTTAGGGCATCTGCTGGTGGTGAAACTCCCAAAGTAAAACTCCCAGAGTGACGTAACTTGCTTATGTCTCTTGATGACGTGGCACGAGCCAAGTGTCTTCCACGTGTCACTCAGATTCGTGATTTGCACATACCTGAAATGTCGATTTCAACTTGACACGTGTCATTATCTAACTGTGCTTCGTGTCCTTGCTGACGTGGTCTGTTGACATGGTTATTTCCTTGATCCGACGGTCAAAATAGTATCTGAAGGGTATCTCAGATCGACGGCTGAGAGTGACTTCGGAATCTCAGCTTTCGGGGTTTTTTCACTATATGTTGCTGCCAATCTTCTGATATCCGAATTGACGATTTCTAGGCAATGGGCGCTAGCTCCTCTTACTGGGCACGTCTCACATGTGACCTTGGGCTATGACCCGAGGCTCAATTTTTGAATGCTTCGCAACTTTGCGTTTCACGAAGTTTGAACTTAGCTCCTCGCACTTTCTCCAAATTACAAATCTACAAATTCGTTTATCTATTGCCACGTCCTTGCCTTCCAACCAACGGCTAGGATTTCTTCCAAGCTTGGAACTTCGTCTTTGCTTATCCTATCCTTCCACTTTAGTAGATCCAACGGTTATGAAGACTCTCGAAGCAAATCCACGATCAAAGATGATTGCGGAACCACAACTTGCGATTGATTTAACTCGTTACCCAAACTCCGCAATTTGAAGTTGTGCGTTGTTGATGAGTCAACCACAATCGTCGATCTTTGAAGCCGTAAGATCTGACGGTCCTGACTAATTGCAGGATTGGAAATAGCACGATGTTTAATACTTATTACGATCTCTGTAATCTATCCATGTCGTTGATCTGGCGATTGCACATCCGACGGTCACGACTTAATCTAACTTAATCAGATTGTTTGTTGGATCAACCATAGTCGTAGATGTTTGATTTTATGAGATCTGGCGATCTAGATAGATTGCGGGATTGTAACTGGCAAGTAGTTTAATTCGTCTTTCGCTCTCCGCAATTCATCCCTGCCGTTGATCTGGCGATTGCGCATCAACGGTCTTGATTTGATCTGAGTTTCATCACACCATACCTACTGAGTTTCAACGCGCCATCTCTTCTGAGCTTTGATCTTCATTCGTTAACTCTCCTAAGCTTTAATCTTTGCATATCGTCCAACTGTTTGACATCAATCATTATATATTGTTGACTAGTCCTCCAACGATTCTTCTTAAATTCATTGCACCATCTCTTCTGAGCTTTGATCTTCATTCGCTAACCCTCCTGAGTGTTTGTCTCAACTTATCATCACATCAATGATATCGACTGTTGACATCAATGACAATACATCAATGACACTATGTCCAACAATCTCCCCATTTGTCATTGATAGCAACACACCAACTTCATACACAATCTCCCACTGTGATGTAGCTTCTCTCCTCTAAAGTTACTCTCCCCCTTTGACATCAATGGCAAAGGGTTTCTTCTCCTATGATCTGTCTATCTAAATACTCTGATCAGAGTCTTTGACCATTGGTAACTCCTCCTGCAATCACACATTTCCTGTCATAGTTGAATGACTCCTTCTGACGTTGATTGTTGTCTCCCCCTGAATAGGTGGCAACTGATACATTATTTTCTTGAGAGATTTATGTTGGAAGAAGGACTATTCCCAATTTTTCCCTGAGATATTCAAATACATCTCTGCTTAAGGGTTTTGTGAAAATATCTTCCACCTGTTCTTATGTTGGAACATATTCCAATTTAAAGTTCTTATTTTCAGCCTAATCTCTTAAATTGTGGTATTTTACGGGAATATGTTTTGATTTGGAGTGTTGAACAAGTTCTTGGAGAGACTTATCGCGCTTGTATTATCACAGTAGATAGTAGTGGGATCTTCAAATACTATTTTGATGTCTTGTAAGGTTTGTTTCATCCACTCCATTTGTGTGCAACATTTTGCTACTGCAATATACTCAGCTTCAGTGCTAGATAATGAAATTGAGGATTGTTTCTTGTTTATCCAAGCTACCAATGATTCTCCCAAAAAGAATGCTCCTCCACTTGTACTTTTTCTGTCATCTACACTACCTGCCCAATCAGCATCTAAATAGGCTTTTAAAGTGAATGAATCCTTGCTAGGGTACCACAAACCAAGATCTATGGTTCCTTTCAAATACCTAAAGATTCTTTTTACAGCTTGAACATGGCTCTCCTTTGGTGCTGCTTGGAATCTAGCCACCATCCCAACAGCTTGCTTGACATCAGGTCTGGAAGCTGTTACATAGAGTAAACTCCCAATCATTGATCTGTAGTATTTTGGATCTACAGCTTTGGACTCATCTTCTTTGCTTAGTTTGCACCCAACTGTCATAGGTGTACTAACAGGTTTGCAATCCTCTAACTAGAATCTCTTAAGCATATCTTTAACATATTTAGACTGATGGATAAAGAATCCTCTTCTGGACTGTATTATTTGTAGTCCTAGAAAGAAATTCAGTTCACCAAGCAAAGACATTTCAAATTCTTGTTGCATCCTCCTAGCAAAGTCCTTACTCATTTTTTCATCATCACTGCCAAATATAATATCATCAACATATACTTCCACAATAATCATGGTATTACCAACAATTTTAAAATAAAGATTGTTGTTTGTTGATCCTCTTTTGAGGCCTTGTTTTTGTAAACAAGAATCTAGCCTTGCATACCATGCTCTAAGTGCTTGTTTTAGCCCATAGAGTGCTTTCTTTAATTTACAGACATAGTCTCCTTTGTTAGTTAATTTGAATCCTTCTGGTTGCTCAATATAGACTTCCTCTTCTAGGTTTCCATTGAGAAATGTTGACTTGACATCCATTTGGTATACTTTAAACTTTATGTAGCTGGAGAAAGCTAGGAACATCCGAATTGCCTCCAATCTGGCCATAGGTGCAAAGGTTTCTTCATAATCTACTCCAACCTGAGCATACCCTTTATAGACCAATGTGGCTTTGTTTCTGATTACTTGCCCATTCTCATTCATTTTGTTTTTATACACCCATTTAGTTCCAATGACATTTTTTTTTTTTGGTCTTCGAACTAGTTCCCAAGTTTGATTTTTTTCAATTTGGTCCAACTCTTCATTCATAGCTTTAACCCAATTATCGTCTTTACATGCATCTTTGATTGAGTTGGGCTCAATATGTGACAACAATGCTATTTTTGTTTGATACAGTAGTTGTCTTCTTGTGTGCACTCCATCATTCATATCTCCAATAATCAGTCCTTCAGGATGATTCTTCCGAGTCATTCTTGAGGGTGTTTTTGTGTCTCTTTTTGGGAATTCCTCCTTTATCTCTTCTTGAATATCTTCTTCATCTTCACTCGTATGCATATCATCATCTTCCCTTTCTTTATTCTATTCTACTTCTTCTACTTGTGTGCCAATTGTCTCATCATCATCTTCATCTTCACTTTCAAGTATAGTCTCTTGAGTTTTTATTCTTAACGTTTTAAGGTCATCCACCTTGACATCTGCACTCTCAACAATCTTATGTGATCTAAGATTGTAGCATCTGTATGCTTTCTTGTTAGAAGCATATCCAAGAAAAATACCTTCATCAAATCTTGCATCAAATTTTCCAAGATTCTCATCAAGTCTTTTGATGTAGCATTTACTTCCAAAGACCTTGAAGTATTTTACCGATGGAGCTCTTCCAAACCATAGTTCATAAGGAGTCTTATCACTATTAACCCTAAGCTGACCTTTGTTCAATATGTATATTGTTGTGCTTACAGCTTCCCTCCAATATCCATTAGACAATTTTGCTTCATTGAGCATAGTCCTTGCAGCCCCCTGAACTGTTCTATTTTTTCTCTCAGCAATCCTGTTTTGCTGAGGTGTTCTGGCAGCAGAGAATTGTCTTTTTATTCCATGGGTTTCACAGAAGAGATCAAACTCTTTTGAAGTGAATTCACCAACATTGTCTGATCTAAGGCATTTGATTTTTGTCTCCTTTTCATTTTCAACAAGGGTTTTAAAGGCTTTGAATTTGTTAAGTGCTTCTGATTTTTCTTTGAGAAAACATTCCAACCCATTCTAGTAAAATCATCAATGAACAACATAAAGTAGGACTCTCCTTGCAAACTCTTGGTCCTTGTAGGTCCACAAAGGTCAGTGTGAACAAGCTCTAAAGGTTTTGAGGTTGAGTATTCTTTTTTTTAAAACCTTATTCTAGTTTGTTTTCCTAGTTGAAGTGTCTACACATAGTATTTGATGGCTTTATGATCTTTGGCAAGTTTCTTACTACACCAAGATTGTTGACTTTTACTAGATTGTCAAAGTTAATATGCCCCAACCTTCTATGCCATAGCCAACTTTCATCTACTAGATTCATATGACATTCCTCATTCAATTTTGCATCTAGTATATACACATTTTCGAGAGTTCTAGGAGCAGTACCAACCAGTTTTCATGTGTCTTCTCTCCTAATCTCACATTTCTGGGAATCAAAGATGCAAAAGTGCCCCTAATCACAGGTTTGGTTGACACTTAATAGGCTAGGTTTCAGTTTTTCAACAAGCAACACATTCTTGGCTTTGTCTTTTCCCAAACTCACAGTGCCTTTACCAAGTATGTTACCTGAAGCATTGTCACCAAATGTAACTTTTCCTTTTTTTCTTTAAGTTCAAAAACTTATCTTTGTTTCCTGTCATATGTTTTGAGCACCCACTGTTAACATACCAGAGATCTTCTTTATCTTGGGCTTTTAAGGCAATAAGACATTCCTTCTTTGGTGTTTCTTCTATCCAAAGCTTCTTTTGCTCTCTAATGAATCTTGGTTGTTCTAAGACTTCCATTAATTTGCAATTACTGGCCTTATGTCCATAGTTATGGCATCTGAAGCATTCTAGGTCCACTTCTTGTAGAGGTGCAAAAGAGTTATAGTTTATGCTTTTGACTTGATTTACTGCTTGGTTATCTTTACGATTATAGTTCTTAACCCTCAAACATTTATTTCTATATGCTCTACAATTCATAGCTTTGTGTCTGAAATTAGAGCATGCAAAGCAATAACCAAAGAAAATGCGAGGATACCTGTTTTGATAGAACTTCTTTGGTATTGTCTTATTTTCCTTCTTGATGGGTGGAAGTGGTCCTCTGGAGTTCTGATCATTTCTTGTCTTCTCTTCATTTTTCTTCTTGAATGTACTAAGGAGAGTATCTGCATAAGATTTTGAATTAATTTGGCTTTCTTCTTGAGAATAGCCTATTCCAATTTTATTACCTGAATCCCTTTGTTTGGTAATAATCTTATCTAATATTTTAGAGCTATTTTCATATTTTGTTTGAATGAGCTTTGCATCAAGTTTTTTCTCAAGTGAACTATTTCTGCCTCCATTCTTTCACAGGTTATTTGTTTTTCTTTAAGAGACTTTTCCAGACTTTCTTCAATCCTATTTGCTTCTAGGATTTGGTTTTTCAGGTTGCTCATGAGTTTCTCCATCTCTTTTTCTTTTTGTTCATGTTTTTCTTTTTGTTCAACTACAAAACTTTTCAGTTGTCTATATCTGGTTTTGTATTTTCTTAACTCATCGAAGGCACTGAGAAGTTCTTCTTCCATATTAACTTTTGCTTCATCTTCTGACTCTTTCTCATGTTTAATTTCTTCTATATTCTTAGACTCTTCAATACCTAGAAAAAGGACTTCATCATCATCAGATTCATCACTGTCACTAGACTATGATGAACTGTTGTTTTCTTCTTTTTAGTAGAAATTCTTTTTTCCTTTGTAAAAATTTTTCTTGTAGTTGGTTTTTTCCTTCTTCTATTGTTTAGTTTTGTTTTCTTCATCCTCAGGGTCCTCCTTAGGATAGGGACACTTGGCTGCAAAGTGGCCAACCTTGCCACAGTTAAAGCATTTGAAAGGGAGCTTGCCTTTGTACTTCCCTGCTCCTTTCTGAAGTTTCTTTATAAAATTGGCTTCTTCCACATCAGATTCTTCATGATGGCTAGATTGAGGTTTTTGCTTCTGACCTTTTGTTTGCTTAAGCACCTTGAAGGATGCCTCTCCTTCTGGGAGGTTCTCATGACCTAATCTTAACTCATAGGTAGTAAGGATTCCATACAATTCGTCCATGGTGAGTTTATCTAGATTTTCCCGATCTTCAAGAGAGGACACTTATTACGATCTCTGCAATCTATCCCTGTCGTTGATCTGGCGATTGCACATCCGACGGTCACGACTTAATCTGACTTAATCTGATCATTTTTTGGATCAACCACAGTCGTAGATGTTTGAGTTTATGAGATCTGACGATCTAGATCGATTGCGGGATTGTAACTGGCGAGTAGTTTCATTCGTCTTTCGCTCTCTGCAATTCATCCCTGTCGTTGATCTGGCGATTGTGCATCAACGATCTTGATTTGATCTGAGTTTCATCGCACCATACCTATTGAGTTTCAACGCACCATCTCTTCTGAGCTTTGATCTTTCATTCGTTAACTCTCCTGAGCTTTAATCTCTGCATATCGCCCAACTGTTTGACATCAGTCATTATATATTGTTGACTAGTCCTCCAACGATTCTTCCGAAATTTATTGTGCCATCTCTTCTGAGCTTTGATCTTCATTCGCTAACCCTCCTGAGCTTTTGTCTCAACTTATCATCACATCAACGATATCGATTGTTGACATCAATGACACTATGTCCAACAATAGGCCTTAGCCAAAGAGTGACGACAACATGTGTAGTTCTTGGATATTTCTTTCCAACGAGCTATTGTGCGCCTAAAATGGAGATCATATGCAAAAGTTACAACCCGGAGAAATTGATGTACCAACTTACCCCATCGAGGCCTGCATGACTTTTGGCACTTCATCTCTAGGGTTAGGTTTTTGGGTGTTTAGGGTTTTCTCATTTATACTTTGTGTTAGAAAGGCCTTTGGAGCCTCATTGTAACCATATTCTTGCAAATGAGCATAGTCGTCACATCTCTTCTTAGAGATAAGCTACCACCTTTCGAGCAAGTTTGTTTCAGTATGCATTTTTACAGTTTCAACATATTCTATTTATTAATAGAAGTCAAGTTTTACTGTATCTCTGTGTATTTCTCTGCTATACATCTGTATTCCATTTCGTTCCATTTATAAATTCAGATTAGTGGTATCATCTCGTTCTTTATTTGTTTCTCTGTGCATGTCCCCAACGAGGTCAGAGTATAAGGAGTTGGACTCAAAGTGGTTGAGCCAGGGTTGCCGAAGCATCCCCCCCCCTCTAGTCCGGACCCCCGAAGCGCGCTCCGAGCGGGAGCGTCCCCGAACCGCGCTCCCTCCCGCTCTCTGACCCTCCCGAACCACGCTCCCGTCCTCTAATTCACACTCCTTGTCGCTGCACGAACCTCCACGCTCCCAGAACGCTCCCGCCCACGCTCCCTAACCTACAGCACTCGCTCTCGAACCCCCGGAACCGCGCTCCCGGAACGCTCCCAAACCCACTCGGGCACTCCCCGAATTTGGGCCCGAAAAAGTGAAATTTTTTTATTTTTTTTTTTTAATTGGCTTTGTGCGTGGGCCCTAGGGCATTTTTAGGGTTAGAGAGGGGAGATAAAGCACAATCTCTCCCTCTTCTTCCTCATTGTTTCATCTTTGAGTTGGAGTGGAGAGAGAAGGAGCTCTTGGTGTTGGCTTGGTGTTGGTGTTGGAGCAAAGTTGGAGCAAAGTTGGAGAGCTTGAAGAGGATCTGTGAGAGCTTGGAGGAGACAACAAAGGGTTCCATCTACTTGCAAATCATTGGAGATTCATCAAAATAGGTATGCCCAATGTGTATTCTTGTTGAAATTTTGAATATTGTTCATAAAATGTCTTGTTTATTATTGTATTTTTG
>ML792515.1:763140-777117 GCA_009831015.1 Picea engelmannii | reverse complement strand
ATTCACATCTTTGAGTTTTCCATAGTTCTTGGCCAGTATAGTTATTTTTACAGACTGGGGGAAACAAGGTGTTTCAATCTGGTTCCTATACGGAATAGATTTGAAACTAAATGTGGAATTTGGAAATATGTGGGTGACAAATTTGCAAGAAAATTATGAATTTGAAATTGATGATAATATATCATAATTTTTGTATACCTGTGATATAGGTGAGATGAAAAAGATCTATCTAGGGAGGACATATGAAAGCTGTCAATTTGGAAAGCATGAAAGAGGCTACTATTGAGACATGAGAACCATGTGGTAAGCCATGATCACCCTAGAATATGTTTTTTTGTGGTAACACAAGATGGAGGGGCGCCTCGATAGAGAAATTCTGAGGGATGTCTCAACTGTAAGGCTCAATGAAGTCTCTAGAACTCTTTTTGTGCGAGAAATCCTTAGAAAGGAAATATGGATTTCCCGAGGGACTATATAGCAGAGAAGAGGATGCCTAAGCCTGGTCCTGGAGGGTGAGTGACTGCAAGGAAGAGGAGACTTTGATAATTTTCATAAACTATTGATTGGGATCATGCACACAATGGGTATGTCAAGGAAAAAAAATGAGCCAAGATAACAAGATAGCCATGTGGATGAAAATCCACAAACTACACAAATAAGTATTGTTCTAGATTATGAAATTTTCCTCTTGTGTTTTGAACAAAAGTAAGATGTTTTCACATGAAATTGTGATTAATATGCTTGTTCTTCAAAATTATTGAAGGTAGGAGATGAAGGCCAAGGGTCTAGAAAGGACCTAACCAAGAAAGAGGATCAATATTTTTGAAGCAACTGAATGACAAAGGCATGACAGGTGTTACTAAGGAAGAACACTGAGGACAATGTTCCTTTGAAGGGGGAGGGGATCGTAATACCCCTATTTTCCCCAACTTATAATTAATCATTAATTATGATTACCCTGCTATGGCACGTGAACAATGTAAATTTATTATTGTTTTGATTGCCAAAAACCTGACTGTGGGGCTGAAGCCTTGAAGCACTAGATATGATATCACTAGACGAAAGAGTGAGGAAACTATGGAGAGTGTTCATTATGTCAAATGACCAAAATTCTCCTTGTTGAAATAATAATCCTCATCCTGATCTCAAAGAAGAATCAATTAATGAAAAAAGGACTAGTGGTTGAAAAATAAACTACCCCAATCAATGGAAACATGGAGGGTCTAGTTGAGGAGACAAACAATTGTCAGCCCAACGTACCATAGGACACAGTTTCCTACAGGCCCAGATTGACCTGAGTTCCTTCCGACAAAAGGAACATAACAAGTCCAGAACCTCCTCAGGGAAAAAGGATAGGGTGTGAAACATAAGAGGATATGCCATTCATAAAGAGGAAGAGCGCTCGAGGCTCCATAGTTTTAGGAACAACTAAAATATTAAGTTGTTCTGGTTAGAGGAGAGAACTAAATGAGGATATCGATATTTGAGGAATAGAATTGTTGAAAGGAATGCACTAGCATGTGAAATAGAAAGATCAAATAACTCTTGGAAGAGTTCTGAACTGGAGCATAGAAGACTTGAAGCCCATAGTGGAGAAAAAGAGGGTCTCTCTTGCACAGAGGAAATCCAATTGGGAAGGCATATGATAAACCCCATCGAGGCCTTGAGAACAATGGGGAAGAAGGGAGACTTCTATTATTTCCATACAAGTGGAGTTTTGAAGACAAAATGATGGTTTTTTGTTGGTTTAATAGACTAGAGATCCTTCCTTAGCCAGAGAAAGAAGGTTGTGAGCTTGATTCTAAGGAAGCATCTGATAAATCTCACAGAGTCTATGAAAGAGAGAGGATCCCTGAGAATTTCCATAAGACCTTAGGAACACATAGAAGTTTCCCTAGTGATATCATGGATTGGCACGGGGGTGGCTAGACTGCTAAGAGTAAATGCCTCTAAGCCTACAGTTGGGTGGAAAGGTGAACACCCATAGTTAATTGGCTGGCTGCAAATTGTAATAGATAAGTATTCTCATACCCTGTGAAATTGAACTGTAAGTTAAGGCAGATTATCCTATGAATATTTTAGGGATGTGCATGCTTGTTTGATGATTATATTGTTTTTAATCTTGCATTATTGTGTATTTAAGAAAGTAAGGAACTATATGATTTGAAACTGCTTTGTACACATAAATGCTTGAGCCTCTTGTAGTGGCTCGGATTAAAGGAAATAAACTGTGATTTTGTTGACCATAGACACAGTTTCACGTATACATGTCTATACTTCCAATTGTTTTGGGTCTCTTGGAAAAAACGTCTCTTAAGCTAAAGATAGGTAGTGCGAGGGAGCACAGAGCCTATGCAGGTTGTGTAGAGGTTAAGAACCCTCTAAGTTATAAATTACAGGAGAACCACAAGAAGTGCACTCACACTTCATTCGAAGTATTTGCAAGCTCAAAAGGTATAATTCTCATAGAATGTAGACCAAGTCCGCAACCTATGAAAACCATGGTTTAAATCCCTTGTTGAAGGGAAGTGGAGCCGTGAAGTACAAAAGAATCCACAAAAGTCATTGATCTACTTCAAGTATAGATTTGGCCTATTGGATCATACCCAAAAGGAGCTAGGCATCCTAGAGTTTAGAGCTTTGAGACTCCAGAGTGTTTTGGGTGATGGACCTCACGATTTAAAACCATCGAAGGTCCATACCTATGAAATCACCTAGTTAATAAATATTAGTAATAACATTAAGTTGTAATTAACATAATATAAATGGGTCTCCTTCGGAACTCTGGGACTTCATAGGTCGAAGATGAGAATGAACTAGAGAGTGTATCCCTGGACTTGTTAATATCACGTATGACCATGACCCAGAACCTCTCACTATGCCCCAAAGGAAATATGCTACCCAAAGTTTAGGACCTCGATGCTCTGGGGAAAGCAAACAGTGTAACAACAAAAGACCTCTTAATGATGAAGTCACGATGCAATGAGGATTGTCAATATGAGGATACTTCAGGATATCTCTTTTGACCATTGGATCTAGACAGTGGTCAGTTCAACGCTGACCACTTCGGGAGTAAAAAGGAAACTAAATAGAAAACCCCCAAATGTCAAATTCATGAAGTGGTGAGGACCTTCGATTAAAGGATACTTAGGGACCTCTCTTTTGACCATTGGATCTAGACCGTGGTTATTCCAATGATGACCACATCAGAAGTAAAAAGGAAAATAAACAACAAAACCATTGAACACTGAAGTTTGGAAGCGATGAAGGCCGTATATCTAAGTATCCACGTGGACCTATCTTGACCATTGAATAGAGGATATTGGAAGGTTGTATGGAGGGATTTCGAGACTTCAAAGCTCTGGGAAATTTTGTTGGTAGGAGAAGTAGAATGTTCTTGGAGACTTTCATCCCGTAGTGAAGTGGCATGTTGGCGTCACCTAGGGTGACATGGATCCATATTATGCATGCCATGTTTCATCCTGATTCATGATTTTCATAGAAATTATTTTCCAAATATAACTTGAAACGTGTCACCCATCGATTGGGCCATGTGTCATCTCCATATTTTTCCACATGTCACCCCCTAGTGTGTAGTTGATTGACCTAATGGCTAATGGGATCTCGAGAGTTTGGGAGTTTGGAACTTCCGGAGGATTAGGGTGTTAGAACGTATGCTTCAATAGTGTCAAAGGCTAAAGCCACATGGTAGGATTCCAGGGTTTCGAGACTTCAGAGGATATGTGAGTAGATAAAAGGGTGTCCAATGCTAGAGCACAAAAGTGTCGAACGTCAAAATCTATTAATCCTATGCGTTGAGCGAGGGTGAATATCAACCGTTGGATTTAACGGTGGATTCATCTCCACCATAGATGCAGGAGTGTTAGGGAACTCTAGGACTTCAGGCCTCTGGGAATGTTTCAGACATGGACAAGAAGGACGAAGGGTCAAAGGCCCAGTAATCATGAAGGAACATGGAAGATTCCATGTAATCGCCCCTCCAATGGACATGTCGTCACTAAAGGATGACAACCTTGGTCGAGTCTGTGCCAGGTGAGATGGTACGAATGAGGTGAAACCACGTGGGTGCCATATGGCATTTGACCAATGATGCATGAAGAGCTTCAAAAGGGCATAACTTCCAATCCAGAGCTCGGATTTGAGCATGGTAACAATCATTGGAAATATCTTGGTGAGGAGAAGATGATGGAGACCTCAGGAAAAGGATTCACGATGATTGAGAAAAAAAAAATTCTTATGCCCCATCCCTCAAAAGGAATCCTAAGGGGTTGGGTGTGTGACATTTGTTCTAACCAAAAATTTTCATATTGCTTCAGTAATTTTATGACGTTTAATATTGAGTTTGAATCAATCCCATTATGCCCTTGACTATGCCATTTCGTATCAAAGGGAGGTTGATAATATTTAGGGGATGAAACTATGTGAGAGGAAGGCTACTAGAATATGATAATGAGGTCATAAGTGAAGAGTTAGTGGAAATGGTGAGAACATCATGGAGGAGTTTTATGAATAGATAATTTCATGCATTATGAATAAGAATAGATGAGTTGGATAAGAGGATATGAGATAGACAAGCCAAATAAAATGACCTTAGAACCATAAGAAGAAGAAAGTGAAGTAAAATATGTATATGTTGCAACACAATTGATAATATTTCTAAAGAAAAAGGGGAGAAAACATCAAGGTTTCATATTGTGATGAAAGTATAAATAAAAATAAGAATAATAGAGTGACTAATCAAGATGGAATGCCACTTGAAATTTGAAAGAATAAAATATCTACAAGGATAAAATTTTCCAATAGAAAGTAGATGGGTTAGACTACATATGGTGTGATTTTGTGTAGCACAAGTGAATTCAAAAGGGTAAAGATAACATTCAAAGATAGAGTTATATGGTCGTCCATATTTGAGAAAACATCTTTCTTGTACATGACAAAAAAACAATGTTCTAGTATTTGTAGAATAGAATTTGAGATAGAATGATCAAAGTGTGAAAGAGTACAAGAAGGAATTTGACAAAATTTCCATATTTATTGGATACAAAAAGGTGATGAAGGAGCATCCTTGGCCTTGAGAAATCACTAAGAAATCGACATCAACAAAAAATATTAGCTTCTACATTCACTAAATTTATGGGTAATCTCAAGATCATGGGTTAGTATATGATGTTCTTGTGGAAGAATAACTACTAGAGATTGATAGATTCATTCATTCGTTGGTTACAAATGACCCACTCATTTATATCAAAGAGGAGTCGGGGAAATCATCACATTCCAACGGTATTTTACTGCATGCTATAGATATGAATTCAAAGAGGCATTTCTGGCAATTTTCAATCACTATATAGACCAATTGATTTCCAAATGAACTGAACAGTTAGAGGAGAAATTATAAATAGGATCGATTGGACTAAACAAAAATTAAACTCCATCGATTTGTAGAAGAGAATAGAAGGGTGATTTTCTAATTCACCATTCTTGGAGTTAGACACTAGTTTGCAACCAAAAACTCATGGACTAGAATTGTAAAAGATCCATGAGATACATGGAACTCCAAACTATAAAATCACATTCTAGATTTTTCTTAGTCATTCAATAACATTTCAATTATTCTCTTTGCTTTTGCGTTGAAATTTGCATGCATTGTTGATTATCAATTTAAATTGTATTATATAACATCTAGATTTTATGAATGACCAAGCGCATGCTCCATAATTATCGCACTTTGATCTTGTAGGCTTGGTTATGAAATAATGCTTGGTGATTGTAGGTCTCGACCTTGCACCAGATGGTATCATAACTATTTAGCTCCAAAAAATGGTTCCTATAAAAATCATGGTGGAGAAGAGACTTAAGAGAGAGTCTGAGTCATTTCAGCGTGTGATTGTTGGAAGAAGGGTTGTGGAAAATAACACTAAGAAGAAAGGAACGTGAATTGTAGTCTAGTTGTGGAATACAATACAAATCATAAGGATGCCACCATAAAGAGGAGTAGTCTAATGTAATATTGTAGCTTAACCCTCTTTAATACTTTGTATTTAAGTATGTTTTAAGTGTTTTTCCACATAAATATTTTATTATCATGTTTTAATTTAGCACCATGAGGTAGATATGTCATGGTGTCTTGAACATTTTAAACATTTGTAAATATATTTATTTGTTATAATTAATAAAATGATAGGGATGACTAAGGCAGGAGCACCTAAAGAGGCTATCATACCACAAGTAGGGAAAGGTGAGGGGGGTCTAAGGGATTCCTACATGTTTAAAAGTCTTATTTCCTTTCCACCTATCTTACCTTATAACCTTCACTTTATTTCAGCATGTTGCATAATTTAGAAAGGGAGAAAAACATAGTGGAAAAAACCATTTCCTAGATTTATGTCAGCACTCCTATATTTTAGTAACTTGTATTTCCTACATTCTTGGAACTAGGAAAAGTTAAATTAGGACTCCCTTTCCATATTGCATTCATGAAAAAGAATGGAAATTTGAATGGGAAAGGGGGACATAATTTTTGGAAAAAGGAAAAAATGAGGGTTCTTTTTGAGAAAATAAGTTTTCCATAGTATGTGATATAATAGCCATGGGAAATCTCACCAAAGACAAGAAACACGATAATTTATGTCGGAGTGGAGGGACATCAACCTAGACCTTTCCATGAATGCAATGAATATCATTGGAGGGAGGATAATTCTGAGGGACCATTGAGTAGAGAAGGAAGACCTCCTTGTGTTGTGTGAGGAAGGTATTGGGGGTGCGAAGGTGCTATGGGGAAAATCCCCTAAACTGGGTCTAAGGCTTAGGAAGAGGGATAACTCCCTTAAAATACTGACTTATCTCTAATCCACCCCAAAACAATATAGATTCAGTGATAAGAGAGAGGGGAGAGAAGGTTAATAAGAGTACCTTGAATCCTTTCGGTTGATGTAGACTTCTTCCATTTGTTGTTTCCTCTTAGATAATAGATATCCACTCAAAGATGACCTGTAACAGACCAAGAACACAACACAACAACATATACAATATCTAGTAATCAACTAAAATCCTAAATATAGATGTAAATGATCAAATTATACAAGAACATGTACACATACAGTTTTGGGACACACATAATCTCTTTATTCATTAACAAAATGAAAGGTTACAACCTTTTCTTGCGGACACCGCTCCACAAACCAAGTATGGGATCCTCTGTCGTTACTCCAAGTGTACCATTCCAACCTAGGATTCTCCCAACCAACATTCCAACATAAGGGGGAAGGAAGGGTTGTATAGGGATAATGGATGGAAGGGAAATATGAGGATAAAACTCAAAGCAAGATGCAAAACTTGGGATATGAGAGGGAATGGATTTTGACATATTTTTCTTACCTCCTTGTTCATATATCTAAATGACTCCCCTAGACCCCTTTTTATATGAGAAAAATATAGTTATTCAACTTGGGGAAGGGATACAGAGGATAAAATGGTTAGGATGTTGGACACACCTACCACACTTAGAGGGGGGGGGGGGGGNNTGAATGTCGAGATCTTTTTCCCAAAACTTCCCTCTTACACAAAAACTCCTTAGTTAACATTCAACATTTTCTCATTACTCATTGCTTTCATTTATAATCAGTTAGATGTGAATACATATTAGAAACATATATCGGAAACATATCATCAACAAATCATCTCCACAAGGAACACAAATAACACAAGATGTATGTACAATTTTTCTTTTTATTATGGACTTCAATCTGGGGGTTTTTTAGCAACAACTGAATAGAGTACAACTCTACAAGAGAAACAAATCTATATGCAAGACTCATCTTACATTCTCAGCACCAAGTGATATCAGGAAAAAATCCTCAACAGATATCAATATGTCAACATAAACAAGTGCATCAACCATGCACCAACCTGTGCCAAACAACTTGTAATCAACCTGTACCATAAACAAGTGCATCCAACCATGTACCAAGTATATACCAATCATGTTTAAAATACTCATCAACAATGAATCATCAATATATACCAACATCATCAACTATACACCTCATGTATGTGCCAACTCATCAACTGCTTGTCTCAACCATGACTAGTTTTGGATTAGTCAACAACCCCAACTTGAAATAATCATAACTTTGTACCTGTAATGAATAAATATATGAAACTGATAAAAAATGTTCTTCAATGTGTTTAATGCAATTCCTCCAAGTGGAACTACTTGGAACCTCTCAGAAAAGGTGTTATAGGAAAAATGACATAACTTTCTGAATTTTGGCTTATTCTAGAGAGCGACCTTGTAGAGCGTGGAGCACACAAAATGTTTGTTGAATTGATATGAAAATATTACAAACCATAATAAATCCTGTACCCTAACCAACACATTTGGTCTCACTTAATTTGGATCTGTTATGAAGAAGTTATGACGTTTTTACCCGAAACACCTGTTTTTGACTAGTTTTAGGACTAACCACAAACCCTATTTTTCACGGAGTGTAACTCCCAAAATACAACGATCCACATGTTGAATATTTTACCACAGATACTTGGGTATGTTTTCTTAACGATTTAACAATTTCAAGGTCTAAATCATTATAGAAAAAAAGTTATAGAGAAAATGGTGAGATGACCTGTAAATAACATACCTTAGAAAGCATCATCAAAATAATTTATCCTCCCTTCTATTCCGATCCTCTTTTATTTACCTTCCTTCTGAAATTCGGAATAGATATCCTTGGTTACCTCAATCACCTATATATCATCAATATTCTCAAGTGTTCCACACCGAAAATTCTCAAGAATCTCTGACAATAAGCTCTCCATCAATACTCCAAAAGATATTCTCACAAGAAGATCTCCATTGATCCACAAAAAGGATGATCTACAAGAGACCATTGCTATATTATTTATATTTTCATCCTCTAGGTAACTTAACCCATTTTTGTTGGATTACTGAGAGGGGGGGTGAATCAGTAATAGCATAATTATAATCATTTTTCTTCAAATGTTATATCAATGTAGAATTATTATCTAATAATGAGCAATAAGAAATAAACAAACACAGACATGCATAGTACACCAGTGTTTTACGTGGAAACCCAAATCGGGAGAAAACCACATAATGTTTTTTCTTATATGTATTGAATAATTACATTCATTGGAAGCACCAAATTCCTTTGTTTTCCAGCTGCAACTAGAAGGAGGCTCCAACCCCCTAATTTCTCAGGCTACAAACTGAGGGAAGCTCCAACTCCCCAATTCTCTGGCTACAACCAGAAGGAGGCTACAACCCCCGATGTTCTCCGGCTACAACCGGATGGTGGCTACAACCACTTGTGCTTGCCCCATCCTGCCACCCTGAAGTAGAAGTAGAATTATGGAACCACTATCACACTATCACTATGAGATATACCATTGTAAACCTGTACCAATCAACCATGCATCAACTTGTACCACAACCTGTAATCAACCTGTACCATAAACAAGTGCATCAACTATGCACCAACCTATAATCAACCTGTACCATAAACAAGTGCATCCAACCATGTACCAAGTATGTACCAATCATGTGTCAACTACTCATCAACTATGAATCATCAATATGTACCAACATCATCAACTATACACCTCATGTATGTGTCAACTCATCAACTACTTGTCTCAACCATGTACTCAACATGTACCTCAACCAAAATCCCTCATCAATTTCATCATCCAAATATGATTTATATCTCTGTAATAGACCTGGTGTATATGATCACATTCGTGCAAACCTTCCTTAACTTTAAAAACAAGAGACTAGCATTTTCATCAAACTTTTCTTTAGTCTCGCATGCATAGTTTTGGATTAGTCAACAACCCAAAATTTAAGTAATCATAACTTTGAACCTATAATGTATAAAAATCTGAAACTGATACACAATTTTCTTCAGTGTGTTTTATGCAATTCCTCCAAGTTTCACTACTTGGAACCTCTCAGAAAATGAGTTATAGCAAAAATGACATACCTTGCTGAATTCTAGCTTATTCTAGAGAGAGACCTTGTAGAGCGTGCCCCGCACAAAATATTTGATGAATTGATCTGAAAATGTTACAAAGAATACTAAAGATGGTACCATAACCAACACATTTTGTCTCACTAAATTTGTATATGTTATGAAGAAGTTATGATGTTTTTACTCAAAACACCTGATTTTGACTAGTTTCAGGACTGGCCACAAACCCTATTTTCCACGGAGTGTAACTCTCAAAATACAATGACCCACAAGATGAATTTTTTACCACAGATACTTGGATATGGTTTCTCACTTTCATAGCAATTTCACACTCTGAATCATTATAGAAAAAAATTTATAGCGAAAATGGTGAGATGACCTGTAAATAACATACCTTAGAAAGCACCATCAAAAGAATTTATCCTTCCTTGCATTTCGGCCTTATTTTCTTCACCTTCACTCAGAATTACGGTATCCTTGGTTACCTCAAAAACATATATATATTCAACATTCTCAATTTTGTTTCAAATGAGAGAGTCTTGCCTCTTATTTATACTCTCCAAGTAGCTTCCTTAAAAACATCTTCTAGGACACTTGGCCCACTTTCCTTATTTTAGGGTTGGGTCGACTTCTAATTTCTCCATTAAATTTATTATTGAAATAATTTATTTTGTATTCACTTTGAATTATAATACACTCATCACTTCACTTTATTATTTACCTTTTTAAATCTCTTAAACCACTTTGACTACTTTGACCTTTTGGGGCTTCTAGATGACATATGAGAATCCTCCAACTTCATAAGGCCATAACTCTCAAACCGTGAGGAGTTATGTGACGTTCTACATTCCACCGGAAATGACATGAAATTTACTATCCATAAAGAATAGTATTATATGAAAATATATCATAACTCATATCGTTACCCATCAAGCAAACTTGGGTCCATTACCCAAACCAGGGGTCTCCAACTTCTCATGGCCATAACTCTCTAACTGTGAGGAATTATGTGACGTTCCACATACCACCAAAAATGACATGAAAAGAACTATCCATCTAGGATATTTTCCCTGACAAATTCACTTTCCTTCATCTCATTATTCCATAATTAATCATGGGTTCTCTTACTCTACAAAGCATCTTCCCGTGGGGGCTTTAACCATAAGGGGACCACTTTGGAGTTCATCCATATTTACTTATTATCAACCATGACAAAAAAATAATGAGTCATATTTACATCAAACAATATTGGGTCCATTACCCAAACCTTTGTGCTACGAGGATTTCTTCAAGGGTTGACATCAATGAAAACCAACCTTAATCAACAATCTCTCCCTTTGGCATTGATGGCAACACTCTGATGCAATACTGAAATCATATCACTCATGCTCCCCCTGGAACCATGCCTTTGTCCTCTGCATCTGATAAATCTTCTCCCCCTCGAACCATGCATTTGTCCTCTGCATATGATACATCTCTCCCCCTTTGTCATCAATGACAAAGGTATCTTTCCATCCGGGGCTGCTCCCCCTGACAGACTGTCCTCTTATGGTGCTTCCTCGTGTACATATAAGACATATAAGATAAGCATTCAAAAATCATTCAAAAAGAATTCATTTTTGGAGTAGAAATAACTCCAAGTCTTTGGAGAAGATATTCAAAGGCTTCCCGTAGAAGTGGTTTTGTAAAGATGTCTGCCACTTGTTCTTTTGTGCCCAAATACTCAACTCTGATGTTCTTTTCTGCAACTTGTTCCCATAGAAAGTAATACTTGATTGGAATGTGCTTCGTCTTAGAGTGCATCATCGGGTTTTTTGAGATATTGATGGCACTTGTATTATCACAATATATTGGAATGGGCTCATCATACTCAACCTGTATATCTGTCAAAGTTTGTTTCATCCAAAGAACCTGTGTACAACATGGTGTTGCTACAATATACTCTGCCTCGGCTGTAGATAGAGATATCGATGATTGTTTCTTGCTTGCCATGATACCAAACACTCGCCTAAGTAGAACACTACTCCACTGGTGCTTTGTCGGTCAACAATACAACCTGCCCAATCTACATCTGTGTAGGCAATAAGTGATAGATCTTTTCCTTTTGGATACCATAATCCAAACTCTTTTGTTCCTTTGAGATATCTGAAGATCCTTTTTACTGCTAATACATGTGAGTCCTTTGGTGCTACTTGAAATCGTACCACCTGTCCAACTGTCTCCATTACATCTAGTCTGGATGCTATCACATATAGTAGGCTGCCAATCATTGACCTATATTGTCTTTGATCTGTAGACTTTGAATCATCATCTTTGCTCAACTTACAACTGGTTTGCATGGGAGTGATAACTAGTTTGCAATCTTCCATTCCGAACCTCTTTAGCATTTCTCTGATATACTTGGTTTGAGAAATAAAACTTCCTTGGTTGCTTTGATGTATCTGAAGTCCCAGAAAGAAGGATAGTTCTCCAAGTAACGACATTTCAAATTCATTCTGCATGTCTTTTACAAATTTCTGGCTTAACCTGTCATCATCACTACCAAAAATAATATCATCAACATAAACTTCAATTAATAGAAATATTACCTTGTCTTACCTTGATGTAGAGGTTGTTGTCTGCACTTCCTTTTCTGAACCCTGCTTGCTGCAGATACTTATCCAGTCTGAAGTACCATGCTCTAGGAGCCTATTTTAGACCATACAAGGCCTTGTTTAATTTACACACATAGTCTGTGTTCTTTGACAACTTAAATCATTCTGGTTGTTCAATGTAGACTTCTTATTCAAGTTCCCCATTCAGAAAAGATGATTTTACGTCCATCTGATATACTTTAACATTTTTGGAGCATGCATAAGCTAAAAGCAAATAGATTGCTTCCATTCTGGAAACTGGGGCAAATATCTCTTCAAAGTCGATTCCTTCAATCTGTGCATATCCTTTACATACCAATATAGCTTTGTTCCTTGTAACCTATCCATCTTCATTCAATTTATTCCTGAAAAACCATTTTGTGCCGATCAAATTCTTATTCTTTGGTCTTGGAACCAATTCCCAAGTGTCATTTTTCTCTATTTGATCCAATTCCTCATCCATGGACTTATTACAAAATTCATCCTTGCTATCTTCTTCAAAACAGTTTGGTTCAATTGTAGATAAGAGTGCTAGGTGTGTTTGTTCTGGTGAACGGATTTTTCTTCTAGTCTCAACTCCTGCATCTTTGTTTTAATAATCTGATCTGAAGGATGATTCTTCTGTACTCGTTTTCTAGGTGTCTTTGAAGATACTTGGTGAACTTCCTCTTCTACTTTCTGTTGGATTCTCTTCATCTTCATCTTCCTCTTCTTCTTCTTTTTCATCTTCTTGTTCAAAAATTTGTTCCATTGATTTTTTTTTTTTTTCTTTGATTCTAGTCTGCATGTTTCATCAATTGTTATGTTGATTTTTTCCACAACTTTGATTAATCTTATATTGTAACACTTGTATGCTTTCCTTGTACTTGAGTAACCAACAAGTATTCCTTTGTCCACACGAGAGTCAAACTTTCCCATTCTGCCATCTTCTCTTTTGATGTAGCATTTGCTTCCAAAAAATCTAAAGTGCTTCACATTTGTTGGTCTTCCTTTCCATAGCTCGTAGGGAGTTTTATCAGTGTTGTTTCTGAGCATTACTCTTTTTTGAATGTGAATTGTTGTATGCACTGCCTATGTCCAAAAAATATCTATCAACTTTGAATCCATTATCATTGTTCGAGCCATTTCTTGTACTGTCCTGTTCTTTCTTTCAACAACTCCATTCTGTTGAGGTATCATAGCGACGAAGAATTTCCTTTTTATTCCATGATTTCTATAGTAGTCCATAAATTCCTTTGAGGTGAATTCTCCTCCATTATCCAATCTTAAGCATTTGATTCTTGAATCCATCTCATTTTCAACCATTTCCTTGTAGATCTTGAAATTTTCAAAAGCTT
>ML792515.1:745310-756827 GCA_009831015.1 Picea engelmannii | reverse complement strand
ATTCAATGTGACTATCTCTCCCCATCAATAAACATCAATCACATCAATGTGATTAACTCTCCCCCTTTGACATCAATGGCAAAGGGCCATTCTCATCTTGGGGCTGCTCCCCTTGCTTGAACTCTCCTTGGGGCTGCTCCCCCCTATCTTAATGTCTTTGATCTTCCTTTGAATAATATCTCGCCTTTTTAACAAGGGATATCACTCTGAAGTAATGATGAAGATACATCAAACATACTCCCCCTGTGACCATTTCTCCCCCTGAAATTATCCTCCTGTGCTCTTTCTTCAAGTATAGGGCTCTTTTCTAGGTATGAATGTGATAAATATCTCCTCCTCGAATCATGGGAAGAAGAATGACTCCCCCTATGGGTATGTCCCCCCTATCTTTTCAGCAAGATGAACATTGTGCTACCATATAACGATCCTTGGACCTATTCATGCATCAAAATCATGCCATACCAAGCATCATGAAGCAAAAGAAATGTCAACAATGAAATAAAGAATCATGAGAAAAAGATAAACCAAGTACATCCTGTACAAAATGTGCGTTCATCATGCACAACACCTATGTACATCAACATCATGCAATGTGCCAAAAGATATCATCCATGGAATGTATCAATCATATGCCTTTATCAACATGCCAACATGTGCATCTACCAATATTCCAACCATTTGCATCCACCAATATGCCAACCATGTGCATCTATGTCACATACCCACTACGCCAATCAAACGTTTTCGTTGATTTCTCAACAATCGGAATCTCCGAAGTCCTACGGGGCTTAGCGCAGGCTAGCTCTTTCCTTTATCCACCTTCATATGATTGTAGTTCATGACTATGGGCTGAATCAACACGGCGTATTTTCGCACTTCACGACTCAGTGCTACAGGAACGTCGAATCGCTCGACTCTGCAAACCCCGAAGCTTGAAACAGTGAAACACCGAACCCCAACGGGACTAGCGAGGGGCAAATTTCTGTCTTGGGGTTTTGTCTACGTGATCCTATACGGTGTCCATGCGCTTAAGACAACCAAGAGCTTATCGGCTTTTCGAGATTCGGGGAATCGTGATACACGACTTCTACCTTTCCCCATTCAAATCCCCGAAACTTCCAAGGTCTCCAAAGTTTCCCTCCAAAGGGAGATCGACGGCCGTAAGCCTCCCCTGATCCAACGGTATGGATCCTTTCGGGGTTTCGATACTCGGGGGTTATAAATGCAACGACTCCAAGACTCTTCGTCATTCAAATCCCCGAATTCCGATATGGAAATTCGTGTAAGAGATCGAAGACTCTTAGGAGCATGGATCCAACGGTCCACGGGATTATGGGTATTGGGATTTCGTGACTCACGAAGGAAAGGTTTCTTGCCTTCTAGGTTCCCCGGATGTTGAAACGCCGAAACATCGACCGACATCCACGTGTTCCTTCGATGGACGGCGGTGACCCTCAACCAAGATCGACGGTCGTAGTCTTTTTGGGATGATCAATGGTCATGATCAAATCTCGGCTTTTCTCAATCTTAATCACACCTCACGCCATTTTGAGACTTCGGTGATCGGAATTTCGTGACTCGCGAAGACAAGGGTTCTTTTCCCTTTCATTTTCCGGATGCCAAAACGTCAAAGCGCTTACGAGTGGCCATGTGTGGTCTATAGATGGATGGTCTAGGCACTTCCATGGACCATGGGGTCTATGGTCCCGATTCCTCCATCTCTTGCAAGGGAAAAAGAAGGGGTCGTGGAATTAATGCCTGCATCTCTTTCTTAAATCAATCAGTCATTACAGACCCTGGGATCCTTCGAAGGGATCCTGTTCACGCATTTCTTGCAAAGGTGGAGAGGGGTCGAGGAATTACCATCCACGTGTCCTCCCTTAGATGAACGGTCCTTGTTATTTCGTGATTTTGTGACTGGCGATTCCTAGTGACGCAAATCCTTTGTCAACTCGAATCCCCGATATCTGAAATACCGATGGACTCTCGATCTCCACCACATGTCCTCCATGGATGGACGATCTAGATCTATATCGGGACTTTTGTCCTTCTTCATGAGGGATTAACCCTCATGCATCTCTTAACAGATCTAATGTCTGTCGGGTTTTTCTAGCTAATATCTAACGGCCCAGATCTGTCCCACGTCGCGCACTCTCTCACTACTTCATGGACGTGGAAAAATCAACGGTCCAGACGTTCGCATAGACCTTGGGGGTCTACGATCCCGATTTCCTTGCTATTCACGAAGATAGAGGAAAAAGGGGCAAGGTATGCAACGCCCTGGTTTTCTTTCGTCAATCTAATGGTCGTGAATGACCATGGATCTTCCAAAGGGATCTCGTCCGTCGATCGATACTTATCCCTACGCTGCTACTTCAGGATTTTAAGAGGGTCATTCCTCCTCGTATAATATTGTTAAGACTTGCACATTCAAGTCCTTTTTCTGGGTTCTTAGTAAACCTTTCCAAAGAGGGAGTCTCTGTGAAGAGATCTATTCCGGGGCATTCCTAGAGACAGATAAGGGGAAACAAACTCCCGAGAATGGTCTGGAAGTTTGACTTGGTTCGACTTATGCATAATTAAATTCATTTATCAACATAAGCCATGTGTGGTTTTTCTGTTATAAGCATACATCTACCATTTCTTATCAAAACACTGCACAGACATTCTTATACTGTAATCGTTCACAATTTCATAGTTTATGAGCATATATGTTAGCATATGAATTTCAAGATGAAATATGTAAAATAGTTATCAAAATAACACCAGAAGTGAGTACAACTGCTGAGAGGGGTGCCCATTTCCACCCAACCGTAGGCTTAGCGACTCCCAGAAGATTTACCACTAGCCACCCCCGAGTTGAGACCACGATGCAGTGAGTCTGCGTCTCCATTTTCCAGTGACCAGGAGCGAAGGTTGCAATCCTTCCTCTCTGTTATCACTCACTTTGCATATCGCCATATTTCTCCCTTCGCATCTGCCCCCCAATCGCTTCTAGCTTACGCCTTATCCTCTTGTGAGGTTGTGTGTGGCGTGATTACCCTCACGTTGGTCAGGCCTGATAGCTCTATGGATGGGCGGTTCACCTCCCCATCCTTCACTAAGCCATCCGCCTACCAGTCTGCGAGACATTTAATTCAGGGCCAACGAGCTGCTTTTGGTTCTCCGGGCCAGTGGAGTCCAAATATGGTGTTAACACCACCTTTCCAGGTGCCTTCCATGACCATCGTGGTCTCTTTTTCTGCACATCCCCTCTTAGCAGTCCTGCAATAAATTTATAATGTTATTCACATTCATTGACCTTTTCCTCAAGGTCCATTTACATCAAATATTCACATTTATGAGTTTGCCATAGTTCTTGGCTAGTCCCGTTGTTTTTACAAAATGGGGGAAACAGGGTGTTACAATTCCCTCCCCCTTAAAAGGAACATCGTCCTTGATGTTCTTATCTACTAACATGAATTGCATGTACAGAAGTCAACAAAATCGGATATGCATGTCTCATGGCATCCTCCATTTCCCATGTAGCCTCATCTGGGCCAAAATGTTTCCACTGCACCTTGACCTATGCAATAGTTCTGTTCCAGAGAGGGGTTTCCTTTCTGTCCAGTATGCATTGGGGTTCTGGTAGAAATTTTCCCTCTGGTTCCACCTGGATCACAGACCAGTCAATTATATGATTAGCATCATGTACATATTTCTTCAATAATGAAACATGAAAAACATTATGTGCTTTTACGGTGGGAGGAAGTGCTAGCCGATAGGCTACAGGTCCCACTCTTTCTAGAACCTCAAAGGGTCCAAAATATCAGGGTACCAACTTGGCACAAGCTCCCATTCTCAGGGAACTCCTTCTGGGCTTAATTCTAAGATATACATGGTCTCCCATTTTGAACTCTCTTGGAGTTCTCTTTTGATCAGCATAACTTTTTTGTTGGTTCTGAGTGACCTTCAGATTTTGTTTTATCTGAGTCACTTGCTGTTCCATTTCTTTAAACATATCGAGTCCAATAGAAATCCTATTTACAGGATTACTCCAGCTGATTGGAGTATTACACGACCTACCATAGAGGACTTCGAAGGGACTCATCTTTAAGGATGCTTGGTAGCCGTTGTTGTAGGCGAATTATACCAATGGCAGGTAGTCTTCCCATTTCCTGGGTTGATGCATTACATGCATCCTTAACATATCCTCTAATATTCGATTCACTCTTTCTGTCTGTCCATCGGTTTGAGGGTGATAGGCAGTACTAAACAACAATTTGGTGTCTAAACCCGCCATCAGTGATTTCCAAAAATTGGAAGTAAATTTTGTGTCTCTGTCAGATATTATCTCTCTCGGCATACTGTGCAGTCGGAAGACCTCTTTCATGAATATCTGGGCGATATCTATCGCCTTGCAGGTTGATTAGACGGGGATGAAATGAGCCGACTTGCTCAACTTATCCACCACTACCATAATGGAATCATTCTGTTTGGTTGATGTTGGTAAGCTAGTGACAAAATCCATGGAGATGGTTTCCCATTTCCATTCTAGGATGGGTAAAGGGTGTAATAGTCTTACTGGGTATCGATGTTTTGCTTTAACCTGTTGGCAGTCTATACATTGGGCCAAGTAGTTGGCTATGTCTTTCTTCAATCCAGGTCAATAAAATTGTTTCCGGGTGGCAGTGATCATTTTTTGGTATCTTGGGTGACCAGTGTATGGTCTTTTATGTAGTTCATCCATGATGAACCTCTTCAAGTCGTCACGATTTGGAATGTACATTCTATCTCTGTAGGTGAGCAGACCTCCTTTGGTCATCTGGTAGCCTTCATATTTTACTCCAGCGGGTTCTTGCTGTAGGTACAGGTTCACAGTTTGAATGAAGGGATCTGTTTCTTGTGCATTTCTGACTCTGTTCTTGACATCTGTCTCGCAGGTACTCACCACTGCCAGGTGAATTGTTTTCATGATTCTGCTAAGGGCATCGACCACCCTATTTTCCTTCCCTTTAATGTGTTTGATTTCAAAATCAAATTCTCTAAGGAGGGCCATCCATCTAGCTTGTCGAGCATTGAGCTTTGGTTGGTCAAACAATATACCGTAATCCACAGTGATCTATCATAAGTACAAATTTTCTTCCCAAGAGGTAATGCCTCCACATTTTTAAGGCATGCACTATGGCAACCAGTTCTAGATCATGAGTCACATAGTTGACCTCATGTTCATTCAATTTTTAGGATTCATAGCAGATCACCTTTCCTTCCTGCATAAGGACTCCTCAGAGCCCTTCCTTACAGGCATCTATGCACACAAGGAAGTCATCTTCTCGGTCAACAAGTTTCAACATGGGTGCATGGGTTAGTAGATGTTTTAAGGTTTGAAATATTTCTTCACATTGCTGTGTCCACAAGAAATTTGTCCCCTTCTTCTGGAGGGCAGTGATTGGACAACCAATCTTGGAAAATCCTTTTATAAACCTCCTATAGTATCCCTCCAATCCCATAAAGGATCTGATGTCTGAGACATCCTTTGGGGTAGGCCATTCCATGATAGACCTGATCTTGTCAGGATCTACTGCTACCCCTTCCTCGGACAGAACATGTCCCAAGTAATGTATTTGCTCCTGAAAGAAGTCACATTTGCTGAATTTAGCATAGAGTTGATGCTCTCTTAGCACTTGCAGCACAAGTCTAAGATGCTCTTCATGTTCTTCTCTATTCTTAGAGTAGATTAATATGTCATCAATAAAAACTAGTACAAATTTATCTAAAAATTTACTGAGTACATTGTTCATTAAGCACATGAAAGTGGCAGGGGCATTGGTTAACCCAAACGACACTACAACAAACTCATAGTGACCATACCTTGTCCGGAAAGCGGTTTTATGGATGTCTTCACCCTTAATTCAGACTTGATGGTATCCCGACCTCAAGTCAATCTTTGAGAAAATAGACGAACCCCCAACTGATCGAATAGATCATCGATCCTGGGCAAGGGGTACTTGTTCTTTATGGTTACTTTATTAAGTTGTCTGTAATCTATGCACAGTCTAAGGGTGCCATCCTTATTTTTCACAAACAGGATTGGTGCTCTCCATGGGGACACACTGGGTTGAATATAACCCTTATCCATCATCTCTTTCAATTGCAATTTGAGTTCAACTAGCTCAGGTGTGCTCATCCGGTAGGGTGTCCTAGACACTGCCACCGCTCCTGGTGCGAGTTCTATCGAGAAGTCAATGTCTCTGTATTCCCTCAGGATAGGGTGATCGTCGGGGCTTGGTTTAGAACCTCCGATTGTTTTTAACACTTATATTTCATATAGGGGACATCCCTTTTGGCAATACTTTCTCATTTGCAGGGTTGATATTTGTCTCACCGAGACCGGTTTTTAGATCCCCTGGAGGGTTATCCTTTTTCCTTCTTTGCTCACACATTCTAAAGTTTTATGGTAACAGTCCAGTTTGGCTTTATGGGTAGCCATCCAGTCCATACCAATCAACAGGTCATATGATCCCAGGGGTAGTACATTAAGGGTTGCTTGGGTGGGGAATTCACCCAACATTAATTGGCAGGATGGTATGACCTCTACTACTTTTCTTTTGGTGCCAGTGGCTAATTGTACCAACCATGGTTTGGTTTTCTTCTGTGGATGTAGTTTACACTTATCAACATCTCTAGGGGCTATATAACTCAAATTTGAACCAACGTCAATCAAAATAGACACTAGATGGTTGAAAATCATACCTTCTATTTCCACCACTGAAGCTTGGTGGTCAGCTTGGTTATTATCCAAGGCTGCATAAATCTGCGGCACACTCCTTGACACATCATTGACTGTGGTAGCTTCCTGCATGTTATAAAATTTCCAACTGTTCTGTTGTCGTTGTGGACAGTCTCTCAGGATATTCTCTTCTCTGCAACCCCAACATTTCAAAGGTTCTTTCTTTGGGTTATTAGTCTTCACTGGTATAGGTCCAGAAGTTTTATTTCCATCCACCGAGGGAAAGTTCTGCTGGAGCACACTTCGGGTTGGAAATTTCATTCTGGGGTTCTTCTTGTAGCTCTTATATCCTGAGGATTTGATCCCCTTTCTCTGAAATCTCAAACCACTCTTCTGTTTCCAGTCTCCATGAGACTCTGTCCGATGTCCATATTGTTCATGACAATATGTTGCCTTTCGAATAGTGTCTTCTAAGGTCTTTGGCTCGTCAAATTCGATTCGGTTCCAGTATTCCTTGGGTAGCCCATTGATGAAGCATTGCACCTTCGCCTTCTCTGCTTTGATGTAGGGTACATATCTCAATAAGTCAAGGAATTTGTTGACATATTCCTCTATAGCGAGTTGCCCCAGTTTGAGTTCATAAAACTCTTTAGCCTTCTCGTCAAAATATCTTTCCGAAAAATACTTCTTCCGGAAGTACTTCTCAAACTGTTTCCAAGACAGGTCCTCCTCGTGGACCCCTTTCACGTTCTTAAGATCTTCCCACCAGATGGAAGCTTTTCTGTTCAGATTAAAAGTGGCCACTTAGGCCTTCAAATTTTCTGAAAAATCATGGACTCTAAAATATTTATTCAATCCAAGTAGCCAGGCCTCGGCTTCCTCTCCCTTCTTTATCTCACCGTCGAAGGAGGGGGGTTTGGCCTTTCTGAATTCCTCAAATTTATGACCCTTGGAAGTCTTTTGCTTCTTTTGTTTTCTTCGAGAATAGGATTTGGTCCTGCTGCTGGAAGAGCTTTCTGAATCGCCAGCTTCCTTCTCAATGGAATCGTCTGGCACTGGTCCTTTACCTCTGGGGTGGACCTTTCTTGATGTGCTTCTCTCAGTATGGCCACTGACATGACCATGATTCTACACCTCAGGTTCATGCTGCATTTGTCGCTGTAGGTCGGATAAGCTCTGTAGTAAAACTACATTTATTTTGGTTTTCTTTTCTTGTTCTTTCATCATCCTTTCATTGTCAGCCTTGCAGCTTTGCAATTCAACCATGAGACTCCTCACAGTCTCGGCTAGGTCTGGAGGGGTTCCTATTGATCTTTTTTCGTCAGACTCTTTGTCTCTGTTGTGGGATCCTTTTCCCACCTCTTGGTGAGTCACCATACTCTGCGTTTGTAGATTCCCATGGCTGATCGTCCGCTTGAGTGAAAAGACACACGCTGGTTATTAGTCAAAAGTTAAATACATTTTTTTTTTTATAATTTGCGCATAATTTATAACTCCTTCACATGCATACACAGTCGGGTTCTCGTTTCCAAGTTTTAATCCTAGACAAGAGAGTTACATTAGGGGTTACTCTTCATAGGAGTACTTTGAACGAAGCTTATGCGCAATTCGTGCATGAGCCCAATCAGGCCGAGTGTTGTAACCACACTCTGATACCACTTTGTCACATACCCACTATGCCAATCAAACTTTTTCGTTGATTGCTCAACAATCAGAATCTCCGAAGTCCTACGGGCTTAGCGCAGGCTAGATCTTTCCTTTATCCACCTTCATATGATTGTAGTTCACGATTATGGACCGAATCAACATGATGTCTTTTCGCACTTCACGACTCAGTGCTACTGGAATGTCGAATCGCTCGACTCTGCAAACCCCGAAGCTTGAAACAGCGAAACACCGAACCCCGATGGGGCTAGCGAGGGGCAAGTTTCTGTCTTGGGGTTTTGTCTACGTGACCCTATACGGTGTCCATGCGCTTAAGCCAGCCAAGATATTATCGGCTTTTCGCGATTCGGGGAATCATGATACACGACTTCTACCTTTCCCCATTCAAATCCCCACAACTTCCGATGTCTCCAAAGTTTCCCTCCAAAGGGAGATCGATGGTCGTAAGCCTCCCCTGATCCAATGGTATGGATCCTTTCTGGGTTTCGGTACTCAGGGGTTCGAAATGAAACGACTCCAAGACTCTTCGTCATTCAAATCCCCAAATTTCGATATGGAAAGTCATGTAAGAGATCGACGGCTCTTAGGAGCGTGGATCCAACGGTCCACGGGATTCCGGGTATTGGGATTTCGTGACTCACGAAGGCAAGGTTTCTTGCCTTCTGGGTTCCCCAGATGCCGAAACGCCGAAATGTCGACCATAAAACACGTGTTCCTTTGATGGACGACGGTGACCCTCAACCAAGATCGACGGTCGTGGTCTTTTTGGAATGATCAATGGTCACGATCAAATCCCAACTTTTCGCAATCTTAATCACACCTCACGCCATTTCGAGACTTCGGTGATCGAAATTTCGCGACTCGCGAAGACAAGGTTTCTTTGCCCTTTCATTTTCCGGATGCCAAAACACTGAAGTGCTTACTAGCGGCCACGTGTGCTCTATAGATGGACGGTCCAGGCACTTCCATGGACCATGGGGTCTATGGTCCCGATTCCTCCATCTCTTGCAAGGGAAAAAGAAGGGGTCGTGGCATTAATGCCTGCGTCTCTTTATTAAATCAATTGGTCATTATAGACCCTGGGATCCTCCGAAGGGATCCTGTTCGTGCATTTCTTGCAAAGGCGGAGAGGGGTCGAGGTATTACCATCCACGTGTCCTCCCTAAGATGAACGGTCCTCGTTGTTTCATGATTTCGTGACTGACGATTCCCAGTGACGCAAATCCTTTGTCAAATCGAATCCCCGATATCCGAAATACCGATGGACTCTCGATCTCCACCACGTTTCCTCCACGGATGGACGATCTAGATCTATATCGGGACTTTTGTCCTTGTTCACGAGGGCTTAACCCTCATGCATCTCTTAACAGATCTAACAACTGTCGGGTTTTTCTAGCTAAGATCTAACAGCTCAGATCTGTCCCACGTTGCATACTCTCCCACTACTTCACGGACGTGGAAAAATCAACGGTCCAGACTTTTTCATGGACCTTGGGGGTCTACGATCCCGATTTCCTCGCTATTCACGAAGATAGAGGAAAAAGGGGCAAGGTATGCAATGCCCTGGTTTTCTTTCGTCAATCTAATGGTCGTGAATGACCATGGATCTTCCGACGGGATCTCGTCCGTCGATCAATACTTATCCCTACAGTGCTACTTCGGGATTTTAAGAGGGTCATTCCTCCTCGTATAAGATTGTTACGACTTACACATTCAAGTCCTTTTTCCGAGTTCTTGGTAAACCTTTCCAAAGAGGGAGTCTCTATGAAGAGATCTATTCCGGGGCATTCCTGGAGACAGATAAGGGGAAACAAACTCCCGAGAAGGGTATGGAAGTCTGAATTGGTTCAACTTATGCATAATTAAATTCATTTATCAACATAAGCCATGTGTGGTTTTTCTGTTATAAGCATACATCTACCATTTCTTATCAAAACACTGCAAATACATTCTTATACTGTAATCGTTCACAATTTCACAGTTTATGAGCATATATGTCAGCATATGATTTTCAAGATGCAATATGTAAAATACTTATCAAAATAACACCAGAAGTGAGTACAAATGCTGAAAGGGGTGCCCGTTTCCACCCAACCGTAGGCTTAGCGACTCCCAACGGATTTACCACTAGCCACCCCCAAGTTGAGACAACGATGCGGTGAGACTGTGTCTCCGTTTTCCAGTGACTAGGAGTGAAGTTTGCAGTCCTTCCTGTCTGCTATCACTCACTCTGCATATCGCCAGAGTTCTCCCCTCGCGTCTGCCCCCCAATTGCTTCTACCTTACGCATTATCCTCTTGCGAGGTTGCGTGTGGCGTGATTACCCTCGCGCTGGTTAGGCCCGACGGCTCTACGGATGGGCGGTTCACCTCCCCATCCCTCATTAAGACATCTGCCTACCAGTCTGCAAGACATTTAATTCGGGGTCAGCGTGCCGCTTTTGGTTCTCCGGGCCAGTGGAGTCCAAATACAGTGTTAATTCTCGGCGGAAGTTAACGCCACCTTTCCAGGTGCCTTCCACCGCCATCGTGGTCTGTTTTTCTGCACATCCCCTCTCAACAGTCCTGCAATAAATTTATAATGTTATTCACATTCATTGACCTTTTCCTCAAGGTCCATTTACATCACATATTCACATTTATGAGTTTTCCATAGTTCTTGTCCAGTCCCGTTATTTTTAAAAACTAGGGGAAACAGGGTGTTACAATCTACCAACATGCCAAACAATTTATCATATCACTCATGATATGTCTCCATCATGACCCAAGTGCCACAATCAGGTATCTCAAACAAATTCCAATTGTTGTGCTAATCAAGTAGTACCAATGGTGTAGTATCATCAAGCATATGCCATCTATGAGTGTACCAAACATGTACATTACCATGCACCAATACCACAAAATGATGAATCCCATATATGTATGCCAAATCCTCCATAAAACATGTGCCAATAAAACTGCTAGTAGGTGCCTCTTCCAATGTACTAGAAAAGTACCAATAATGCATCAACTATAGATCAACAATGATGTACAACATGATCACCTCATCAAATCACCAACCATATGTAGCCCAATCCACATGAAAAATGCATGCACCATGATATCAACATATGCTTCCAATAATACATCATAAGATATATCAAT
>ML792515.1:670820-723665 GCA_009831015.1 Picea engelmannii | reverse complement strand
CCCTCATAAAAGAGGGTTGCCTTCTAGGGCAAAAAACCCTAACATAATCTCTACCGTTAGATCTGCGACCTTATAATGAACGGTCCAGATTTACAATGAAATTACAATATACTTTTATAAGGCAATTTTTGCTTCAGGGGCTTTGCCCCTGAACCCTCGCTTTCCCCCAGACCCCCCAGCCGTGGGGATGGAACCCCCGGACCCCGCAGAGGGGGTACCCCCACTCTACACTCCCCTGCGTGGAAGAGTGTACATACTTCTGGGGTGTAAATACTTCATGGGGTATAAACACAGCTGAAAGCAAGGACCTCTGAAACAGGAAGATAATCAAGCTCCACAACCAACAATATGGGAATCTGTGTTGGTTCATCAAGGCCGAAAGGATCTCCTTTATCTCCAATTCCTGTGCTCGATACTTGACTACTTTAACACTTAACTATTGTAATACTATCCAATCCTTTATCAGGTGCTCCATGAACTATTGTACTTGAACTAGAGCCATGTTTTCCACCTTCGCTATCTCCACAGTCCACGATGAGTCTTCTTCTGCATGTAGTTTGACTATGTCATGTAAGTAGACAAATTCCTCAGGTGTGCTAAATTCTGGGAGGCCGATATCTCTCATCTCTCGATTGATCTTGGTCTAGCTCCTTTCGCAATCGAACCATTTCTCTTGGATTTGCCACTGAGGTTCTTAGTCCATCTTCACCCAGTATTCGACCGACTACCTTATACGATCGATGTCGTTGTCCCTTAGCACCCAAATGTCGTGCTCTTCGGCGTCTCGACCCTTTTGAACTATGTTGATGTAATCAATTCTTTCCTTCTCATACCATCTTTCCATGTATTTTCATGTTTCCAGTGCCATAAGGGCGTCTTCATGGAAATCAACTATCCCTGTAGTGAAAAGGTGCCACTCACTTGTGAATTTGTTGGAGGCATCCTGGAATTCACTTCTCAGGAATACCGTGGTATGCGTCGACTCCTGATAATATTTCTCCAAATGGTGTAGATGCTCCAACTCCTTTAGCATAGTGGCCAACTCCTCTTCATCTTTCCTTGCTCTATACAAGGTGGAATCTGTGTTTTCCATCCCTGTGCCGATAAGCTTGGATGTTTTGGTATGCTCTGTGCTAATCAATTTCTCCTCTGTGGTGATAAGGATGGAACTTTCCAAAGTAAGCCTTCTTTTCTTAGTGGTTCTATTTATGATGGATTTCCTCTTTTGGTCGTAGGTGATGGCTTGTATATCAATGACCTCATCCACAGGTTCATGGATTTGTTTCTCTCCCCAAGTAAGAGTGTTTACCAAGTTTTCAATGATGCATATATGTTCAAGACTGGGCTCTTGAACCTCTTATGTATGTCCCGATGGCTCAACCCCTGGTTGTTTCTCATCGGGTGGTAAAGTACTAGTCAAAATTGATGAATCAGGGGTGAGCTCTATACTTACCTGGTAATCGGCTCTCGATATGTCAATTTCCTATTGTGGACTTTCTTCCCCTTGTTCACCCGATCCTAGTTCATCCCTCGAACTTCCCATTTGGATTCCCGGTATGTCGAGTGGCTCAATGTCCAAGGAACTTTCCACCTCATGCTCATTCTATGGGTGGCTCTGAATTGAAGCATCGGGACCCAAGGTGGATGCCTTCTTAGGTTCAATTTCCTCTATGATTTTCACCGTAGTGACCAGGGACACCCCTGAAATCTCCTCAACATCTTAGATGGTTATTAGATCCAACAGGGGATTTGGTGTAATTTATCTCCTTGATGTCCTCTCTATCTTGGGTTGAGCCAAAGCTTCCCCTGGTGATCTGAATTATGGTGTTGAAGCTTTAGGGTTATCTGACCCGATGGTTTCTTCAATCTGTATCGGCTCTGGGTCACTTGGTCCTCCCTGTATTTCAATTGGGTTGTCCGTAGGAGCCCTCATCATATCTACGAGATCTGGATCATTCTCCAATTGATCAATGATTCTCTATGCCTCTACCGTCAAGAGATATCCCCTTGTCTATGCCTCAGGTGTCAAGAAAAATCCCCTTATATACACCTCTGTTGTTTCTTTCGTTATTATTTCTTTCGTGGCTCTTAGGGCATATTGAGCCATCTGCTCTATTGTTTCCTCCTATTCATTCATGCTCATGGCCTTGAACTTCATCATGTTTGGGTTGACCAACCTTTGCACCACCTCATCCCATTCTTGGATGTTCTCTGTGAAGACTTCATCCTCAAACTTATCGTGAGAATATGACCAATAGGATGATACTTGTGAAGCATGTTAGAGGACCAGGCCTTTAGGGTCGTTCTTGTTGAATTAGCCTGTCAAGAACCTGAATTCAAGTTGGCTCAGACCTTCCTATTTGGCTTGAGCAGTATAATTTACCAGATAGAACCCCACATGGAAATCATAGGGTATGAAAGCCCGTTTCTTGTGTTTGACCAATGTGGCATTGTAGCCCTGCAGGATGGTCTGATAACATATTTATCCCACAATGAGTCGGTCTAGGACATGAGCTGGTAGGATATGTGGTATTCCGATGGCCCCGAACACCCTGATGTAGGTTGAGCGCTCATCCAAGTACCAATGGACTCCTTTGGTTATAATTTTCTTGGCTTCCATCAATAGCCTTGGGAATTCCTTTTTAAAAAGAATAAAATAAATTCGGGCGATGAATTCATTGCAGATGAGTGCATAATATTTATTGTAGCTATTCTACCATAGCACACTGAAGTAGACGTGGACCGGGAGCTCTGCAACATGTGAGATTAGATTCATGCCAGCTGATGCAGGAGCATTGCAAATATCAAGCAAGCGTGGATCAAGCGTAACTTATTTTTGAGCACATGATAAATTGATTGAAAATATTTTTGAAATTGATGCGCCAAATATTTAATGAAGCCATTTATGAAGGAGCGCCTTTGTATATTGTATTGGACCTTGAGCGATTCGCTCTCGTCCTTAGTAGATAGGAGACATTTAAACTAGTTAATGCAGGTAGATATACTTGAATTCATAGATTAGACAGTTTTAGAAAGAAGGAGGGAAAAATAGATATAGACACCCTCATTTTACATTGTAACACAGTGGAAGCAGGAAGAGCATAGGAGAATAGCAGAGAGATGCAGAAGAACATCCATGTATAGATCTTGAATTAATAGAAGAAGTTGATTCAAATCCATGGTTTTGTGTCTTTTCTCTGTGTGTTGATGTTAAATGATGTGCTCGTGAGTGTTTGTTTTCCTGTTATGCATTTGATTTATTGCTGTGTATGTGATTTCATGTTTGAGTTTGAAATCTGAGGGGAAGAAGAAATGAGTTTCAATTGTTTCTCTATATGAGTGAGGATTCCCGCAAGGAGTGCAGTCGAAAACGTTTGGAAGGAGTGCGTTGACGGAGGCTCAGGTAGTTTAACTCTTGTTCTCGTTCACCCAGAAGTGAAATTGGGTTACTGGAGCTGTGCCAGGAGGGCTCAGGCTAAGGGAGAGTCTCTGTTGTGAATCTGAGTGGAAGATTTTGGAGGACTATTGCTGTAGGTGTGCGCAGGGTCGAAGAAACCAAAAGACTTGAAGTGTTGCAGATTTTCGCAAGGGAGGCGTGCAAAGGGTTCTCTTTTTCTAAGAGACTGAGAAGTTGGAGAAAGCTCAAGAGGGATAGAACCTTCAGAATCTAAGGAAGGATTGCACAAGGAGCTCGTGCCATGGAGCATATAAAACCAGTGTTGCAGGGTTGCATGCAAGAGGATGAGTGAGCGTAGAGGAACACTTGGTCATTTTCAATAAATCCTCAAGGAGGAAGAAGTTGACGGTCAGGATCTTGTGGAGGGGACTCGTGGAAAATCCACCAGCTGTCAGATCCACCAGAGTAACAAGGAGGTTACAGTCACACCAGAGGTTTAAGCTCAGGAGGATCATGAGCCGTAGGATCGTTGTTGGCTTACCTGTCAGCCACTCGATCAGGAAGAAGTTGAACTAGGGTTATATCCTAGTGAGTAGAGGAGAGAACCCAAGAGCCATCGGGAGTCAGGAAATCGGAGTTCCTGAGGTCATGAGAATCAGGACATCAAAAGTCTCGAAATCCCGATGAGTTTAGAGCCATCCATCTATTGGGACAGGTGGCAGGGATTGAGAGTCCATCGACATTTCGAAAGTTCAGGAGTTAAGAGACCTGATACCTTTCAAGTATCGAAACACCGATGAATTCCTAGCTGTGGATTTCAGGGCAGACATGCGTCAAAAGATCCGAGAGGAGTCGGGGTTCAGCATATCGGGAATCTTGAGTACAAAGAAAACGTTGCATCAGGAATCGTGATCTCGTGATGTCCAAAAATTCGACGAGGGGATAGTGATGTGGAAGGGTCAACCCTTACATGCATCGGGAATCGACGTTTAGTGATTCTTTGGAATCATAGCAACGGGAATTGCGAAACTCCAAAATGCGATATCCCGGCAGGCTAAAGGAACAGTGTGGGGCCACAGTGGAATTAGTGGAAGACAGGTGGCACAACTTATCAGGATTTGGGGTTCAGGAAAAGGTAAGTCCCAAAACTTTGGTATTAAAATTCGCGATCCCGTGAAGTCCGAAGTCCCGACGAGGAAGTCGTCCATCGGTGTTTGAGTCATCTGGATATCGGGGATCCTGGTGACAAGTTGTTTTCACATTTTGAAATTGCGAACCGTGAAACCCCGATGAGGAACATGACTGCGATCATGTAAGGAGTGGTCGCATGGACAAAAGGCTTAGCCCGGGAGGCTAAGGCAGCAGAGGAGCGTATCGGGGTTCGGGGTTTGGTAAGGCGAGTTGTTTTGGACATCGAAACTACTGAAGTCCTGATTGGAGGAACCTTGATAGCGAGGTAAAAAGGGTCAGTGTTGACTTACATTGGGGTTCGGGGTTTTGAGAATCCAAAAACACTCGACCACGGGACTCGCGAAATCGCGAAGTCCGATTTCCCGATCGTTAAGGGATATCTTTTGGAGAACTATTGTGGGTGTGGAAAATTGCTGATAGGGAATTAGAAGAGCTTTCAGTTCTTCGGGCCGAGTACAGAGGAGGTCCTGTGAGTGGACGTGCCTGGGTGGCGCGCCTGCGTCAAGTGGTATCAGAGCAAGAAAATTTCTTTGTTTTCTGTAGCAGAGAAGAAGGAAATTCACCATGCCTCTAAGGAGACGGGATAGACAATCACCCGATCTAGAGGAAAGAGAAAACTCGAGGAGAAGGGGTAGGCAAGCATAGAATCCAGAAATGGAAAGAGAGATACATGATCTACGAGCTAGACTCGAAGATATGGAGACAGTGCAAAGACGCACATCCAGTGCAGGGGATCTGAGTGATTCTGACAGTGAAGTTGAAGCTGAACATGGGGAAGAAGTTGCAGCCGAGGATGCAACCAATTAACATCTAATCAAATCTATTGCACAGATGGGTGCAAAAATGAATATGAACATTCCAGTTTATGAGGGGAATCTGGATGCGGAAGAGCTTCTAGATTGGATTAGAGCGTTGGATACATACTTTGATTATGAAGATGTCGAAGAGGATAAGAAAGTTAGGCATGCTGTCACGAGATTGAAGGGACATGCAAAATTATGGTGGGACGAGCTACAAGAAGATAGACGCTGCAAGGGCAAGCAGAAAATTAAAATTTGGGATCTAATGATTGCAAAGATGAAGGAAAAGTTCATCCCGAGAGATTATCAAATCACTTTGTTCAGGAGGATGCAGAACTTGAGACATAAGCTGATGACAGTAAAAGAGTATACGGAGGAATTCTATCGACCGATCATCAGAGCAGGTCATCGGGAGAGCGATGATGAGAAAGTTTCCAGGTATATGAATGGCCTGAGATACGATATCCATGATGAGATGAGCATGGAAACCATCCGAACGGTGGAGGATGCTTATCAAATGGCTTTGAAAGCTGAGGAGAAGCTGAGCCGTAAGCAAGGTCAAAGAGGCCGAGGAAGAATTCAACACAGATGCAAATCGGTTGCCCAAGATAAATACCAGAAGCCCAAGGAAGACTGGAAGAAACCTCAAACTCAAACCGAGAGAGGTGGAAGTTCACAGCGAGGGCAACATGCTGAGAAGAGAGGGCAACATACTGAGCAGAGAGGAGGATATGCCGATAACAACATGTTTCCTCGTACCAGAGGTAGAGGAAGAGGAAGAGGTGGAGTAATCACATGCTTCAAGTGTGGAAAGAATGGGCACAAGTCATTCGACTGTCCAGATAAAAAGAAGGATGGAGGAGAATCTCACATAGTGAAGGAATAGAGGCGAGATGTTGAAGCGGAAGATGCAGAAGGCGGAAGGTTGCTGATGATGCGTAAGGTTCTCTTAACACCCGAGAAGGAGGTGGAGGACTCAGCTCAAAGAAACAGACTTTTGAGAACTGCTTGCAAAACCAAGGACATGGTATGCAAGGTTATCGTGGACAGCAGTAGCACAGATAATCTCGTTTCAACCGAGATGGTAGAGAAGCTGGAGCTGGAGATGACTGATCACCCGAGTCCATACAAAGTTTCATGGCTACAGAAGGGACATCAGGTAAATGTCACTAAACATTTTTTAGTTGAATTCAAAATAGGAGGGTATAATGATAAAATACTCTGTGATGTTATTCCTATGGATGTTTGTCATTTATTTCTAGGCATACCATGGCAATATGACAGGAATGTAATTCATGATGGGAAGATGAATACGTATACTCTAGAGAAGAATGGGAGGACACACATGTTGCTTCCGATAAAGGATAAGGAAGTGAAGCCGGAATTAAGAAATATTGTACTTCTCATGAGTGGGAAGGAGCTTCTTACGGAGGTGAAGAAGAAAGAAGATCCACAATTCTTTGTGGTCAGGAAACCAAGGATTGTTTTGAATAGCACGAGAGTAGATGAATTGCCAGAAGAAATTCAGGAACTATTGGAAGAGTTCGCTGAAATCGTGGTGGACGAATTACCTCGTTCGCTGCTACCGATGAGGAGTGTGAGTCATCATATAGACCTCATACCAGGAGCTATTTTTCTGAATAAAGCCGCGTACAGGTTGACGCTGCAAGAAAATGAAGAGGTTAAGAGGCAGGTCCAGGAGTTGTTGGAAAAAGGTTTAGTCAGGGAAAATTTGAGCCCGTGTGCCGTTCCAATGGTACTCAGTCCAAAAAAAGATGGAGGTTGGAGAATGTGTACCGACTCAAGGGCCATCAACAAGATAACCATCAGGTACAGGTTTCCATTTCCGCAGATGGACGATTTAATGGATTGCTTGAATGGAGCAAAATACTTTTCAAAGGTTGATCTGAAAAGCGGATATCACCAGATTCGCATGAGGGAAGGCGATGAGTGGAAGACGACCTTCAAAACCAATGAAGGGCTGTATGAATGGATTTTCATGCCATTTGTCTTGATGAATGTGTCGAGTACCTTTATGAGGTTGATGAATGAAGTCCTGAGGGAATTCATCGGGAAGTTTGTCATTGTGTATCTGGATGACATATTAATTTTCAGCAAAACAAAGGCAGAACACCTGAAGCATTTAGCTACAGTAATGAAGAAGCTACAATAGGAGAAGATGTTGATTAACATGAGGAAATCTTCATTTATGAAGAAATAATTCATTTACTTGGGATTTATTATATCTGTGAATGAATTGAAGATGGATCTAGATAAGGTGGAGGTAATAAAAAATTGGCCATCACCGAGAAATATTTTTGAGGTGCGGAGTTTTCATGGACTGGCTAGTTTCTACCAGAAGTTCATCAGAAATTTCAGTGGGATTAGCGCAGCGATGATGGATACAGTCAAGAAGAGACATAAATATTTTCACTGGACTAAGGAGGCGGAGAAGAGTTTCAATTTGTTGAAACAGAAGATCACGGAACAACCGGTTCTGGTGTTGCCGGATTTCCAAAAGACGTTTCAAGTGAAATGTGACGCAAGCAGGTTTTCCATAGGAGCGGTCTTGAGTCAGGAGGATAGACCGATTGTATATATCAGTGAGAAGTTGAATGAGGCAAAAGAAAAGTACTCCACGTATGATAAGGAATTCTATGCCATCATACATGCATTGAAAAAATGGAGGCACTATTTGATTCCAAAGGAATTTGTTTTATATAGTGATAACCATGCATTACAATTTGTGACTCAACAAGAAAAGTTGAATCAGAGGCATGTTAAGTGGGTTGAATACATGCAGAATTTCAATTTTGTAATAAAACATATTTCTGGTACTGCTAACAAAGTGGTTGATGCTTTGATCAGGAAATGTTTGCTGATGTAGGAGTTCAAAGTCAGGACGTTAGGCTTTGATGATCTCAGGGACATGTATGCAGATGATCCAGATTTTAAGGAAGCGTATAAAGTAGCTGAGAATCCATTTCTCAGAGACAGAAGCCAGTGGATAGAGTACGTGATCCAGGAAGGGTTGTTGTTTGAGGGCAATCAATTGTGTATTCCAAATTGCTCCATGAGGGAGAATCTGTTAAAGGAGAAACACAACGAAGGATTGGCCGGACACTTCGATCATGATAAGACATTCATGAAGCTGAGCGAGTCATACTTTTGGCCAAGGATGCGGTCAAAGGTCAAGCGGTTTGTAGACAGATGCAGGATTTGCCAGCATTCAAAGGGAAGAAAGCAGAATGTAGGATTCTATCAACCATTACCCATACCCGAGAGGCCATGGGATGAAATCAGCATGGATTTCATATTAGGATTGCCAAGGACGCAAAGAGGATTTGATTCAGTCTTTTTGGTAGTGGATAGGTTTTCAAAGATGGCACATTTTATGCCATGCCAGAAAATCAGTGATGCGACTCACATCGCAAATCTGTTTTTCAAAGAGGTCGTTCGACTTCACGACTTACCCATAAGTGTAGTTTCGGACAGAGATACAAATTTCATGGGACATTTCTAGAGGACACTGTGGAAAAATATGGGGACTAACTTGATGTTTAGTTCAGCCTATCATCCTTAGATGGATGGGAAAACAGAAGTGGTGAATAGAAGTCTGGGAGACTTGCTGAGAAGCTTGGTGACAGAGCACCACAACCAGTGGGATAGTATATTTCCGTAGGCAGAGTTCACATATAATGACTCAGTGAACAGGAGCACAGACCAAATTCCATTTCAGATTGTGTATGGCATGCAACCAAGAGGAGTTTCTGAATTAATGGATTCAGAACAGACTGCGACTAGGAGCGCAAGTGCCAAAGAGTTCGCAGAGGCGATGAAAGAACTTCACGGCCAGGTGAAGCAGCGACTGCTAGATTCAAGTCACAAATATAAGCGCAGAGCTGACCAGCGGAAGAGAAAACTTCAGTTCAAGGTAGGTGAATTAGTTCTGGCACATTTGAGGAAAGAGAGGTTCCCAAGGGGGACATACAATAAATTGAAAATGAAGAAAATCGGGCCATGTAAGGTCTTCAAGAAATTGGGGGAAAATGCTTATGAGATTGAGTTATCGGATGGTATCGAAATATCTCCGATATTCAATGTCGCAGATTTATACCCATATGAAGCTGAGGAAGCGGGAACAGAAGGTGAGCAGGTAGAGGTTCAGTGGCAGAAGCAGATGTCGATTACAGAAAAGCCGCAGATGGAGAACATATTGGATAAACGATTCAGTAAGAAGACCAAGAGGAAAGAATACTATGAGTATCTGGTCAGGTGGAAGGGCCATCTAGTGGAAAATGCCAGCTGGGATAATGAAGCAGAGATACAAAAGCATGGATATACCATGCAGGATCTCATGGATAGGAGCCCATGAAAATTTTCAAGCGAGGGAGTATGATGCAGGAGCATCGCAAATATCAAGCGAGCGTGGAGCAAGCGCAACATATTTTTGAGCACATGATAAATTTCTTGAAAATATTTTTGAAATTGATGTGCCAAATCTTTAATGAAGCCATTTATGAAGGAGAGCCTTTGTATATTGTATTGGACCTTGAGTGATTCACTCTCTTCCTTAGTAGATAGGAGGCATTTAAACTAGTTAATGCAGGTAGATAGACTTGAATTCATAGATTAGACAGTTTTAGAAAGAAGGAGGGAAAAATGGATATAGACACCCTCATTGTACATTGTAACACAGTGGAAGCAGGAAGAGCACATGAGAATAGTAGAGAGCTGTAGAAGAACATCCATGTATAGATCTTGAATTAATAGAAGAAGTTCATTCAAATCCATGGTTTTGTGTCTTTTCTCTATGTGTTGATGTTAAATGATGTGCTCGTGAGTGTTTGTTTTCCTGTTATGCATTTTCTTTATTGTTGTGTATGTGATTTCATGTTTGAGTTTGAAATCTGAGGGGAAGAAGAAATGAGTTTCAATTGTTTCTCTATCTGAGTGAGGATTCCTGCAAGGATTGCAGTCGAAAACGTCCGCAAGGAGTGCATTGACGGAGGCTCGGGTAGTTTAACTCTTGTTCTCGTTCACCCATAAGTGAAATTGGGTTACTGGAGCGTTGCCAGGAGGGCACAGGCTAAGGGAGAGTCTTAGTTGTGAATCTGAGCAGAAGCTTTTGGAGGACTGTTGTTGCAGGTGTGTGCAGGGTCGAAGAAACCAAAACACTTGAAGTGTTGCAGATTTCCGCAAGGGAGGCATGCAAAAGGTTCTCTTTTTCTAAGAGACTAAGAAGTTGGAGAAAGCTCAAGAGGGACAGAACCTTCAGAATCTAAGGAAGGATTGCACATGGAGCTCATGCCGTGGAGCATCTAAAACCAGTGTTGCAGGGTTGCACGTAGGAGGATGAGTGAGCGCAGAGGAACACTTGGTCATTTTCAAGAAATCCTCAAGGAGGAAGAAGTTGACGGTCAGGATCTCGTGGATGGGACTAGTGGAAAATATGTCAGCTGTCAGATCTACCAGAGTAACAAGGAGGTTACGGTCACACCAGAGGGTTAAGCTCAGGAGGATCATGAGCCGTAGGATCGTTGTTGGGTTACCCGTCAGTTGCTCGATCACGCAGAGGTTTCACTGGGGTTATGTCCTNTTAGGACATCAAAAGTATCGAAATCCTGACGAGTGAAGAACCGTCCATATGTTGGGACAGGTGGTAGAGATCAAGAGTCCATCGGTGTTTTGTAAGTTCAGGAGTCAAGAGACTTGAGACCTTTCAAGTCTCGAAACACCGATGAAGTTCTAGCCATGGATTTCAGGGCAGACATGCGTCCGAAGATCCAAGAGGAGTCGGGGTTCAGCGTATTGGGAATCCTGAGTACAAAGAAAACGTTGCATCAGGAATCGTGATCTGGCGATGTCCGAAAAGCCGACGAGGGGATAGTGACGTGGAAGGGTCAACCCTTACGTGCATCGGGAATCGGCGTTTCGTGATTCTTGGGAATCATAGCAGCGGGAATTGCGAAACTCTGAAACGCAATATCCTGGTAGGCTAAAGGAACAGTGTGGGGCCGCAGTGGAATTAGTGGAGGAAAGGTGGCACAACTTATCGGGATTCGGGGTTCGGGAAAAGGTAAGTCTCGAAAATTTGGTATTAGGATTCGTGATCTCGTGAAGTCCGAAGTCCCGACGAGGAAGTTGTCCATCGGTGTTTGACTCATCGGGATATCGGGGATCTTGGTGACAAGTTGTTTGCACATTTTGAAATCGCGAACCACGAAACCCCGATGAGGAACATGACTACGGTCATGTAAGGTGTGGTTGCGTGGACAAAAGGCTTAGCCCGGGAGGCTAAGGCAACAGAGGAGCATATCAGGGTTTGGGGTTTGGTAAGGCGAGTTGTTTTGGACATCATAACTGTGGAAGTCCTGATTGGAGGAACCCCGATAGAAAAATAAAATGGGTCAGCGTTGACTTATGTCGGGGTTGGGGGTTTGGAGAATCCAAAAACACTTGACCACGGGACTCGCGAAATAGCGAAGTCCGATTTCCCGATCGTTAAGGGAGATCTTTTGGAGAACTATTGTGGGTGTGGAAAACTTCCCAATAGGGAATTAGAAGAGCTTTCAGTTCTTCAAGCTGAGTACGGAGGAGGTCCTGTGGGCGGACGTGCCTGGGTGGCATGCCTGCATCACCAGCGAAGATGTTCCTTGGACACATGACATCAAACAGGTACGAGGTCATGTAGAAAGTTGGTGCCTCTCCTTCCTTCGGTGTCTGATCTTGATTTACATAGATGCTTAATTGTTTGGAGATTATCGCTCCCCAGTTGAAGTTTCTCCCAACAATTGCAACTGTGTATGCTAATTTCATTTAAGATATCCCCCCACTGTGGGAGTGCTACCTTCTATCCGATGCTTTCCTCTGTATCCCCAAAGGCTATAGGCTATATGAAATATTTCTTTGTTAAGGTTTTGATGACAGGCTCTGCCCTGGGAGCATACTCCAATTGCCTCATGGTCCCCGTAGAAGAACCTTCATCTATCTCTGGTTCTTTCAGTTTTGGTTCTCTCGACAAGTGTCTGGTGGTTGGATTTTGCGGCGACATTATTCCTACAACTAACGTGGAGTTTAGAGACCGTGTAAGAAACTAGATGAACATATATAAATTATAACCAACAAATTAACAGGCTTGGATACATACCTATGAATCTTTTAAAACCTAGTTTTTGATTATTAAGAGGGTTAGTACAGTCTTTGTGTTGCTCGCTTTTCTCCTTTAGACACTCTGGAATTCACTTACGCGTAGAATTATTTTGTTCACAATGGTTCAAGAGATTTAAATAGGGGAGATCTTACCATGCTGCATCAACCATTCAATTCAGGTTATGAGTGAAATTTCAACAAATCTACTATTAATATTTAGAGGAGTTTGAACTTAAATTCATCGTGGGTTGACGACGAAGGCACTGGTGGTAATGTGGTCTATTGGCGGTTTCAAAATGTTGACGTCTAATCAACACATATGGTAACAACTAATGAGGTATTAGGAATTAAATTACTCCTTAAATGTCCAAAATCCGATCGTATATAATGTCGCAAACGTCCCATCATTCTGCTCTTTCAGATGGTGGATCGCGGTCAAGATTGTGCTGTGAAAAATTTCGTTGATATCCTCCTGAAAAATATCCGATGCCGATCGATCTTACCATACAATGATGACATGGAAAATCTAACTCGGTGGTGTGACTAGGACCTAGGGAACCACAAATGACTCGGGATAGAACTAGACCATACAACGCTCTTACCTGGTAAAGACACATGGCGTTCGATACTAGTGACTGAATTTGATCATATTAATCGGAGTCGAGAATTTCCTTAAGTTATTCGTTCTAAAACAAAATCCTAGCTTGCCGATGCCGAAACATGTCAAGGATCGGTGATTGGCAATAGACCTACCCAAGTTCTCTCGGATCGGTTGCCTCGAAAAAGTCCTGATGCCGAAAACGCACCAAGAATTGGTGATCGAAGATAACCTTATCATGGTCAAAAAAAATTTTGTGATCCTTCTGGATTTCCCCTGATCCTGATAAAGTGCGCCAGGCATCGACTATCGATGATTTCTTTACGTTCTTTTTTAACATTTGTATTCCTCATATTTTACTGATGCCGAAGGGGATCAATTATCTCTCAAACATTTATGCAAAAAACTTATGTAAACCAAAACTTCCTTTTGCCGACGTCGATGAGGATCAATGCTCGATGACTGTTGTTTTCTGTGTGCTTCCTTTACTTACTTGAATTCTTTCCGACGTCGAACCTGAGCGCGTTAGGTGCAATGTCTAGCTATTGATTATTAATTCAGGTGTTAAGGTATTTTAGTCATGAGGTTTCATAAGGTCAAAAAAACCTGAACATGTGATGAGAGTCATGAAAAGAAACAAAGATAAATTTTTTTCCAAAATGAAATCGATTCAGATAGTGCAGAAAACAAGTGGTACCCAAAAAGTGACAAAATTTGGTAAGGATGTTTTGGGTGTGTTGAGTGCTCAAAAAATGGAGACTTAATGGTAGAAAGAATAATCTTTGATCCTACATTGAGCTTAGCTGATGCAAAAGTTGGTTAAGAACTTAACTAGTTTTTATCAGAGCCTCTTCTATCCTTGCATTTGAAATTCCCTGGTTTGTGAATCCGAGCCTTCCTGAAGGGTTTCAACCTTTATTCCACCTCTGTTTCCTTTAACCATGACCCATGCCCTCTTTTGACAAGACTCGAGTAAATAATTCACTAGCACCAAGCCCTTTAGTTATCATCATTTACTTGCTACGGTGTTTCTCCAGTGCCAACAAGCATCCATAGCCCTGACAGAGTCACCCTAATGTCATAGACCTTGCTCCACTTCCAGAGAGCATCCATAGCCCCAATGGAGTTATCTGCATACCCTCTCCTACTTTTCACTCATTTGATATAATTTATTTTATTTCAGTAGAATGCCCTGAGCGAGTGGGAGAGGGGGACGTCTGTTATTTGCAAAATGAGATGGTTAAGGTGAATTTTTTTCTAGCTCTATCTTGAGGTGCATGTGGTCCTTTCCATATTACCACCTTTCCCTTTATCTTTTACCATACCACCAGGCAGACACTTCATCACTTTTACAGGGTTGTTTATTTGCACAGGTTAGATACAAAAGTCCTTCAAAACAACCGCAATTCTCCCAGCGCTTTTTTTGTGTTGTATGTAAGCATGAGTCAGGAACAAAGTTCGTTATACTGCATGAACTAAGGTCAAAAAATGCCTTTATAAACCCAAACTTAAAATCATAACCAGTACTATAACAAGTAAAACAAAAAATGAAGAAATCCAAAATTAGCCTACTGAAAAACAAAATATCAAGAAAAAACACAGTTTTTTTTTTTTTAACAGAAATATTGTTTTAGGGCTTGGCCACTCACTGGGAGGGCGTCAAGTTCCCCCCTCATATTTTTAAAATGATATGTGCCTTCCCCAATTTTCTTGGCTACCTAAAAAGGTTCGATCCATAGATTTTGAAACTTTGAATCTGTCAATTCTCATCAGGAGAAGCAAAGGAAGGGAACTTCAAACTTCTGCACTTGATTGTGTATCTATCAATTCTCATCACGAGAAGCAAAGGAAGGGAACTTCAAAGTATGAAAATACACAAGTATATCTCCATACCAAGTGTCCAACAATGCAATAAATAATAAATCCTCATTGATTAAATATTCTTCAAGAAAATTATTGCCACTCTCAACCAGAAGTTCCTAAATTAATTCGGCAAAGACCAAAGACTTCTTAAAATTTGTTGAAACAAAGTGGAAATAAAATTCTTGAAGAATTACTATCAATTGATTAATCTTCCCGTCAATGACCTGTCGTTTCAATACATATTGAAAAGGATTCATGAAATCTTCAATGGTGGTCTTGTGAAGTAGAATGTAATGACAAAATCTTTGGACAGCATGGACAGCTTCCAAATCCAGTTTCTCAACATGAGTGTAGTTGAGTTTCGGTCCGACTAAGCCTCGACTAAGATAGTAGATAACATGCTCCTGGAGTGCATCATCCTCTTGAACCAAGACAATACCAATAGTAAAATCTGTTGTAGCCAAGTACAATAAGAAATCCTTGCCATAATCCATAGGACTGAGTAGAGGGGAATATGTCAGGGAACATTTCAATGCTTCAAAAGAACATTGAGCTACTTCATCCCAAAATAATGAGACCCCTTTTTTTAAGAGACGTATAAACCCTTTAGTTATTTAGGCATATTTGGCAACAAATATTTGAAGGAAGTTAGATTTCCCTTATAGATTTTGAAGCTAGCGAATTGGGCGTGGTGGAGGAAACCAAACTATTTCCTCAACCTTCAAAGGATCAACCATGATCCATTTAGAGGACATGAAAAAACCTAATAAACATCCTGATGTTATGAAAAAACTACTTTTGTTGGATTTAGGTGAATCCAGTAGTAGCGACACCTCTCGAAAATAAGTTGTAAGTGGACGGGATGTTCAGATCTCTTATGAGAACGTGATGCCAGATCATCAAGATATGCCTCAAATATATTCTTGAGGTCTTGGAAGGAAAAACAAATGGCCCATGGAAAAGTAGCTCTAAGGTTTTTAAGGCCAAAAGGAATTTTCATGTATGTGAACGTATACTAAGGACATATAAACACAGTCTTATGTTGATCCTCAGGTTTGATTTGAATCAGGTTGTACCTGAAAAACTATTCATAAATGAAAAGACTTCACACCCCGCACATTCATCGACAATTTGGTCAATGAATGGTGTTGGAAAATTATCTTTCAGGAAATCTTTATTCAGATCATGAAAGTCCATACACACATGAATCATGCCTTGTTTTTTGTTGACAGGAATAAGGTTTGACACCCATTCTATCAATTTCACTAGACAGATGAAACCAACCTTAATGAGTTTCTCTACCTTATCCTTGATAATCGTTTCCTTGTGAGGGTTGACTGGGTGAAGCTTCTACCAAATTGGATTCGCATCGGGATAAGGCCTAATCTTGTGTTCGACTATTTGAGGGTCAATTCCTGACATTTCCTCATAATTCCAGGTTAAAACGTTGTGAAACTCTTTAAATAATTCAAGGTACACCTGAATCTCCTTGGGGGAACAATCCGCTCCGATGAAGACATTTTCAATGATGCCAGGGGTTTTAGAGATGTCAATAGGAATTGTTTTAGCTATACTTTCCATGTTTCCCTCGACATAGATTTCATGCATGGCTAGAGGGTTAACAGGACAAGTGGCATCTCCATTCATGGTATGGTGAACTCTCCTCAACTTGGGTAAACAACAAGATCAATGGTTAATATTGTCCCAAGGTCTATCTGACCCAGTCATTGCCTCCAAAATTGCCTAGTCGGAGGGAAAGAGCAACTCCAAAGGATCATGAGTAGTAAGAGAGTCTTGAGCCAAAATAGGCTCGAGAACAAAATATATCTCCTAAGGGGGATCCAGATTAGGGTTGGATGAGGCTTTCTGGACAATGTTGTACACAACCTTGGTAGCAGATAGGGGCATATCCATGCAAGGATTCCATACCCCTTCCATCGATGTCGATGGGGAAGTTAAAGTCTGTGGGTCATTGAAAAGACTCATTCGAAAATAATCTACTTGAAATATCACACCCTTTGGCTAATCAGGGATATTTGAAATAAAATTGACATCATTTAAAGGTGGCAGGAAATCAAAAGTTCCCATCAAATATGGAAATATTCTAGCACCTAGGTTGATGGTACCTTACTTTTCACTATCAATCATCGAGACCATGGATTCTCTTGATGAAGGTTCAGGATGGGAGAAGGATAATTGATCAATTGTTATGATCCGTCCTTCATGAGGAAAAGATAAGACCCAAAAAATGGTGGATACAACTGTTTTCATCCCGTAGGTCCAACTTCATCCTAATAAAAGTTTGTATTCGAGAGGTGCTCGACTACTTCTTCTTCGACGCACATGGTTTTTCCCTCCAATTGCATGAAAAAGGAGGTGATTATGCCATTTGGTTTAAAATAATGACCAAGAAACATAGTTAACAATGCCAGTGACACAAACTGTTAGAAAAACAGGACCGCTGAGCAATTAAATAAAACAAATGTGGAAACAAAACACATAAGATACACAATACAAGAGAGACATAGATTTACGTGGTTCACCCAGTGTGGGCTACATCCACCAGAGAAATTTCCAGGTCCTTTCTTTATTATTATCCAGCAAAATGAAGGGATACAACCTACAACAAAACCCGCTATAACTTCCTCTTCTTTCTCTCACAGTCTCCTCTCTCAGAATACAATACTCACCAACCTACATAGCCGTAATACATTTCCCTCATAAAAGAGGGTTGCCTTCTAGGGAAAAAAACCCTAACATAATCTCTATTGTTATATCTACAACCTTATAATGAACAGTCCAGATTTACAATGCAATTACAATATACTTTTACAAGGCAATTTTTTCTTCGGGGGCTTCACCCCCGAACCCCCACTGGGGGCCCGCTTTCCCCCAGACCCCCCAACCGGGGGGATAGCCCCCCTGGACCCTACAGAGGGGGTACCCCCCTCTGCACTCCCTTGCGTGGAAGAGTGTACATACTTATGGGGTGTAAATATTTCATGGGGTATAAACACAGCTGAAAGTAAAAGACGTCTAAATCAGGAAGATAATCAGGCTCCATAACCAACACAAACAACTCAGGTTTAAGAGGCCCGATTAGACTCATAAGTGTTTGATGAGTGGTAAGGTTCTCCAGATTCCTGATCTGGCTGGAATTATCGATGGAATTTAATCGTGATTGACTGATATGTCTCTTCTATTAAACCTTTCCTTAGGCTATGCAATTCTCTTTTTGGTTCTTTTGTAACATTTATAACAAAAGAAAGATAAATCTTTAAACTAGATGACGGAGAGAAGATAATTATGTGTTAGGGGAAGGTTGGGTTGCAGGATAACCTTTATACATTAGCATGCAGATGAAGAAGATCTAACCTACTTGAAAATAACATTAATACCATTTTGATTAGAAGACATTGAACATTGTCTGAGTTTACAGTTACAGAAAGAAAATATATACGTGACAAGAAGTTAGTGCAATAAAAGTAATTTTCAATGCTCTATTATCAATCACAAGTTAACACAATTGATTTCTATTCATCAACTAGAGAAAAATAATTGTTATAACAGATACTACTCAATACAACAACAAATATTGAATCTGAAGACAGAAATGATCCCCCTTGGTCCAATCAAATTCACGCCTCAGATGAAAGAAGTGTCTTTGGTTCGAAACATAACTTATTAATTAAAATAAATTTCACATAAATAGTTCTCTTACAATATTCCATAAAAAATCTTTCTCTCCAAAACCATCTAACATAGACACAAGGTTGATTCCCCTATTTATAAAAAATAACTATTAAAGTTGTTTTAAGTTAAGAAAATTCCATGTGGTAGACTTGATCTATCTGTTTTCTTTTTCTTCTCTTTTGATCATCTGGTGGGTTACTCAAGTGGATTGTTCCTCTCATATTCTGACCATATGCATAAGAGATCTTCGCATGTATTTTCATATGAGAACCTATGTTTATTCATCAGAGCTGAGAGGACCTCCTTCATCTCAGTTGGTCGTTCCTTGTACTTGATTAGTTTGACACCCAAGAATTGTGTTGAGGGGTCCTAAATCCATTTAACTCAATAGTAGGAAACAAACCCACCACCGAGGCCCAATTCGACTCTGCAGCGTATGATAGTGGAATGGTTCTCCAGATCTTGCGATCCGGCCAAATAATTGATGGGATTTATGTAGTGATTTACATAATATCTTCTTGTGAAAACTTCTCCTTCAATTTGAAAGTTCTCTTTTTTGTATTTTCTCTTTTTTGTATTTTCTCTTATAAACTAGCTGGGTAAAATAAAAGGGGAAAAACTTAACTACTAAGGAGGGCTGAGCTCAAAATAACCCTCACGCTCAAACATGCAGACAAAGATTTTTACAACTATGACAAGCCTAGTACTAATACATCACTTGGTGGTGTTTCAATTATTGACTGAGATACAATTGTCGAAAGAAAACATACATGTAATAAAATGATGGCAAGAAAATTAGTTTCCTTATCTCTAATCACTAAGCAAACATTGACCACATGATTTGCTTTCCATCATTAGAGATAATAACTATAAAAATATTTAATCAAATAACTTATCAATAGATTCATAAACTCTTACTCATTACAACATCCATTCATGAGATAAAGTCATAAGTAATTCCTCCTTATGATCCAATCACACATGCCTTTGATGAAAACAATAAACTTGTCTCCAGTCCTAAATAAGACTTCTCAATTAAGGTATTTCTGAAATATTTCTTTACAATTCCAAAAATGAGGGTCTTTGCAGAAACCATCGACCTCCTCTAACCGGTCGATCCTCTTACTTATAACAAATTATTAACTAAAAATAACTATCAAAAGTGCAAGCTAAGTAAAACAAAAGATCACCACATGTCATTTTAATCTCTTAGTCTTCTAAGAGTCATCAAATGGTTTCACTTGAGTGGATGAATATTATCATACTCCAACCATTTGAAAAAGAGTTCCTCGCATGTGTTGGCATATGGGAATCTATCTTGGTCCATCAAGGCTGAAAGGATCTCCTTTATCTCCACTTCCCGTGCCTAATACTTGACTACCTTAACAATTAAATATTCCAACACTATCCAAGCCTTGATCGGGTGATCCCTGAACTATTGAACTTGAACTAGAGCCATGTTTTCCACCTTCGCTATCTCCGCAGTCCATGATGAGTCTTGTTCTGCATGTAGTTTAACTATGTCATGCAAGTCGACAAAGTCCTTGGGTGCGCTGAATTCTGGGAGGCCGATGCCTCGCATCGCCTAATTGATATTGGTCCAACTCCTTTCGCAATCGATCCATTTATCTTGGATTTCCCACTGAGGTTCTTGGTCCATCTTCACCCAGTATTCAACCGACTACCTTATATGGTCGATGTTGTTGTCCCTTAGCACCTGTATGTTGTGCTCTTCATCGTCTCAGCCCTTTTGAACTACGCTAATGTAATTAATTCTTTCCACCTCTTGGTGGGCCTTATCATACCATATTTCCATGTATTTGCATGTTTCCAACCCCATAAGGGTGTCTTCTTAGAAATCAACTATCCCTGCAGTGATAAGGTGCCACTCACTCATCAATTTGTTGTAGGCATCATAGAATTCACTTCTTAAGAATATCGTGGCCTGCGTGGAGTCATGATAATATTTCTCCAAATGGTGTAGATTCTCCAACTCCTTTAGCGCAGCGACCAACTCCTCTTCATCTTTCTTTCTCTATCTAGGGTGGCATCTATGATTTCCATCCTTGCGCCGATAAGCTCAAACATCTTGGCATGCTTTGTGCTGATCAATTTCTCTTCTGTGGTGATGAGGATGGAACTTTCCAAAGTAAGCCTCCTTTTCTTAGTGGTTCTATTCATGATGGCTTTCCTCTTTCGGTCGTAGATGATGGCTTGTATATTGGTGACCTCATCCACAGGTTCAGGGATTTGTTGCTATCCCCGAGTAAGAGTGTTTCCAAAGCTCCCAACGATGTATATATGTTTAAGAATGGGCTCTTGAACCTCTTATGTATGTCCCTATGGCTCGACCCCTGGTTGTTTCTCATCGGGTTGTAAAGTACTGGTCAAAATTGATGAATTAGGGGCAGGCTATGTACTTACTTTGTAATCGTTGTCGAGATATCAATTTCCTATTGGGGACTTTCTTCTCCTTGTTCACCCGATCCTAGTTCATCCCTCAAACTGTCCATTTGGATTCCCTGTATGTCGAGTGGCTCTACATCCAAGGCACTTTCCACCTCATGCTCATTATTTGGGTGGCTCTGAATTGAAGAATCACAACCTGAGGTGGATTCATTCTCAGGTTCAGTTTCCTATGTGATTTTCATCGGAGTGACTAGGGACACCCATGAAATCTCCTCAATGTTGTAGATGGTTATTAGATCCAACAGGGGATTTGGTGTAATTTCTCTCCCTGATGTCCACTCTATTGTGGGATGAGATGAAGCTTCCCCTGGTGATCTGACCTATGGTGTTGATGTTTTAGGGTTATCTGACCTGATGGTTTCTTCAATCTGTATTGGCTCTGGGTCACTTGGTCCTCCCTGGCTTTTGATTGGGTTGTCGGTAGGAACCCTCATCATATCTATGAGATCTGGGTCATTCTACAATTGATCAATGATTCTCTATGCCTATTCCATCAAGATAAATCCCCTTGTCTGTGCCTCAGGTGTCAAGAACAATCCCCTTATCTATGCCTCTATTGTCTCTTCCATTCTTATTTCTTCCCTGGCTCTTAGGGCCTCTTGAGAAAACTTCTCTATTGTTTCCACCTGTTCATTCATGCTCATGACCTTGAACCTCACCATGTTTGGGTTGGCCATCCTTTGCACCACCTCATCCTAGTCTTGGACATTCTCTATGAAGACTTTGTCCTCAAACTTATCCTGAGCATATGGCTAGTAGGATGATACTTATGAAGCATGTTGGAGGATCAGGCCTTTAGGGTTGTGCTTGCAGAATTGGCCTGTCGGGAACCTGAATTCAAGTTGGCTAAGCCCTTCTTGTTTGGCTTCAGGAGTATCATTTACTAGATAGAACCACACATGGAAACCATAGGGTATGAAAGCATGTTTCTTGTCTTTGACCAATGTGGAATTATAGCCCTGCAAGATGGTCTAATAACATATTTATCTCACGATGAGTTAGTCTAGGACATGAGCTAGTAGGAGATGTGGTGCTCCGGTGGCCCCGAACACCCTGATGTAGGTTGAGCACTCTTCCAAGTACCAATGGCCTAATTTGGCTATCATTTTATTGGCTTCCACCGATATCCTTGGGAATTCCTTCTTAAAAATAATAAAATAAGTGCAGGTGATGAATTCATTGCAAATGAGTGCGTAATATTTCTTGTACCTGTTCTACCATAGCACACTGAAGTAGATGTGGACCGAGAGCTCTACAACATGCGAGCTCAGATTCATGCAAGTGAAGACGTTCCTTACGCACATGACATCGAGAAGGTACAAGGCCATGTAGAAAGTTGGTGCCTCTCCTTCCTTCGGTGTCTGAGCCTGCGTTACATAGATGATTAATTGTTTGGAGATTATCGCACCCCAGTTGAAGTTGCTCACAACGATTGCAACTGTTTATGATAATCTCATTTAAGAGATCCCCCCACAATGGGAGAACTACCTTTGATCCGGTGATTTCCTCTGTATCCCCAAAGGCCGGAGGCTATATGAAATATTTATTTGTTGAGGTTTTGATGACAGGCTCCGCCCTGGGAGCTTACTCCAACTGCCTCATGGTCCCCGTAGAAGAACCTTCATCTATCTCTGGTTCTTTCAGTTTTGGTGCTCTCGGAAAGCATCTGGTGGTTGGATTTCATGGTGACATTATTCCTACAACTAGAGTGGATTTTAGAGACTATGTAAGAAACCAGATGAACATATATAAATTATAACCAATGAATTGATAATCTTGGATACATACCTATGAAGCTTTTTAATCCTGGTTTTTGATTATTAAGAGGGTCCTTATAGTCTTCGAGTTGGTCTCTTTTCTCCTTTATGCACTCTGGAATTCACCTACGCACACAATTAATTTGTTCACAATGGTTCAAGATATTTAAAAAGGGGAGATCTTACCATGTCGCATCAACCATTCAATTTGGGTTATCAGTGAAATTTCAACAAATCTGTTGTCGAATCTTTAGAGGAGTTTGAACTTAAATTCATCTTGGGTTGACGGTGAAGGTGCATGTGGTAATGTGTTCTATCGAAGATTTCAAAATGTTGATGTCTAATTAGTGCATAGGGTAACAACTAATGAGGGATCGGGCATTAACTTATTCCTTAAATGTCCAAAATTCGATTGTGTCTAATGTCGCACATGTCCCATCGTTTCGTTCTTTCATATGGTGGATCGGGGTCGGGATTGTGCTATGAAATTTTTTCATTGTTATCCTCCTGAAAAAGCTCCAATGATGATCATATTACCATACAAAGCTGACATGGAAAAGCTGTCTTAGAGGAGTGACTAGGACATAGGGAACCACAAATGACTCGGGATAGAACTAGACCATACAACGCTCTTACCTGGTAAAGAAACACGGCATTTGAGACCAGTGACTTAATTTGATCGTATTAATCAGAGTCAGGAATTTCGTTAACTTATTCATTCTAAAACAAAATCCTAACTTGCCAACGCCGAAACGTGTCAAGGATCGGTGATCGACGATAGACCTACCGAAATGCTCTCGGATCATCTCCCTCAAAAAAGTCTCGATATCGAAAACGCACCGAGAATATGTGATCATAGATAACCTTATCATGTTCAAAATGTTTTTTTTGATCCTTATGGATTTTCCCCGATCTCGATAAACTACATTGGCCATTGACTATCGACAATTTCTTTACGTCCTTTTTATCGTTTGTATTCCTCGTATTTTAGTGATGCCAAAGGGGATCGATTATCTCTCAAACATTTAAGCAAAAAACTTACGTAAACCAAAAATTCCTTCTGTCGATGAGGATTGGTTCTTGGTGAATGTTGTTTTCCTTGTGGTTCCTTTACTTACTTGAATTCTTTCCGACGTCGATTCTGAGCACGTTAGGTGCGGTGTTTGGCTGTTGATTATTAATTCAGGTGTCAAGGTATTTTAGTCACGAGGTTTAATAAGTTAAAAAAAACCTGAATAGGGGATGAGTCATGAAAACAAACAAAGATAAAAGTTTTCCCAAAATGGAATCGAGTCAGACAGTGCAGAAAACAAGTGGTACCCAAAAAGTGAGAAAAATTTGATAAGGAATTTTAGGGTGTGTTAATTTCTTAACAAATGGAGAATTACTGGGAGAAATCATAATCTTTGTTCCTACCTTGGGCTTAGTTGATGCAAAAGATGGTTCAGAGCCTCTTCTATCCTTGCATTTGAAATTCCCTGGTTGGTGAATCTGGGTCTTCCTGGAGGGTTTCAACCTTTATTCCACCTTTGTTTCCTTTAACCATGACCCATTCCCTCTTTTGACAAGACTTGAGTAAATAATTCACTAGCACCAGGCCCTTTAGTTATCATCATTCACCTGCTACGATGTTGCTCCAATGATAGCGAGTGTCCATAGCCCTAACAAAGTCACCCTGACATCACAAACCTTTCTCCACTTCTAGTGAGAATCCATAGCCCCAACAAAGTTATCTGCATACCCTCTCCTACTTTGCACTCATTTGATAGAATTGATTTTATTTTGGCAGAATGCCCCGAGCAAGTGGGAGAGGAGGACGTCTGTTATTTGCAAAATGAGATGGTTAAGGTGAATTTTTTGCTAGCTCTATCCTTAGGTACATGTGGTCCTTTCCATATTACCACCTTTCCCTTTAGGTTGTACCATACCACCAGGTGAACACTTCATCACTTTTGCAAGGTTGTTTATTTTCACAGGTTAGATACAAAACTCCTTCGAAACAACCGCAATTCTCCCAACACTTTTCTTTGTGTTGTATGTAAGCATGAGTCAGGAACAAAGTTCATTATACTGCATGAACTAAGGTAAAATAATTCATTTATAAACCCAAACTTAAAAGCATAACCAATACTATAACAAGGAAAACAAAAAATGAAGAAATACAAAATTAGCCTACCTAAAAACAAAATATCAGGAAAACACAAAGTTTTTTTTTTTTTTAACAAAAATATTGTTTTAGGGCTTGGCCATTCACCGGGAGGGTGTTAGGTTCCCCCCTCATTTTTTTCAACCGATACGTGCCTGCCCCAATTTTCCCGGCTCCCTGAAAAGGTCTGAGCCATAGATTCTGAAAGTTTGAATCTGTCAATTATCATCACGAGAAGAAAAGGAAGGGAACTTCAAAATTTTGCTCTTGATCGTGTATCTGAGAATTATCATCGCGAGAAGAAAAGGAAGGGAACTTCAAAGTTTGAAGATACACAAGTATATCTCCATACCAAGGGTCCAACAATGCAATAAGAAATAAATCCTCATTGATTAAATATTCCTCAAGAAAATTATTGCCACTCTCAACCAGAAGCTCCAAAATTAATTCGGCAAAGAGAAAACACTTCTTAGACTTTGCTGAAACAAAGTCGAAATAAAATTCTTGAAGAATGAATATCAATCGACTAATCTTCCCATCAATGACGTGTCGTGTCAATACATATTGAAAATGATTCATGAAAGCTACAATGGTGGTCTTGTGAAGTAGAATGTAATGAAAGAATCTTTGGACGACATGGACAACTACCAAATCTAGTTTCTCAACATGAGTGTAGTTGAGTTTCGGTCTGAATAAGCCTCTACTAAGATAGTAGATAACATGCTCCTGGAGCGCATCATCCTCTTGAACCAAGACTATACCAATAGTAAAATCTGTTGCAACCAAGTACAATAAGAAATCCTTACCATAATCCATAGGACTGAGTAGAGGGGAATATGTTAGGGCACATTTCAATGCTTCAAAATAATGTTGAGTTTTTCCATCCCAAAATAATGAGACCCCTTTTTTTAAGAGACGTATAAACCCTTTAGTTATTTAGGCATAGTTGGCAACAAATATTTGAAGGAAGTTAGATTTCCCTTATAGAATTTGAAGCTATGGAATTGGGTGCGGGGGAGGAAACTAACCTAATTCCTCAACCTTCAAAGGATCGACCACGATCCATTTAGTGGTCATGATAAAACCTAACAAATGTCCCGATGTTATGAAAAAGCTACTTTTGTTGGATTTAGGCGAATCCGGTAGTAGCGACACCTCTCAAAACTAATTCGTAAGTGGGCGGGATGTTCATATCTCTTACGAGAACGTGATGCCAAATCATCAAGATATGCCTCAAATATATTCTTGAGGTCATGGAAGGAAAAAAACATGGCCCATGGAATAGTAGCTTTAACGTTTTTAAGGCCAAAAGGAATTTTCTTGTATGTGAATGTACCCCAAGGACATATAAACGTAGTCTTATGTTGATCCTCAGGTTTGATCTGAATCAGGTTGTATCCGAAAAAATCATCCATAAAATAAAAGAATTCATAGACTGCACATTCATCGACAATCTGGTCAATGAATGGGGTTGGAAAATTATCTTTCAGGAAATATTTATTCAGATCATGAAAGTCCATACAAACATTAATCGTGCCTTGTTTTTTGTTGACAGGAATAAGGTTTGACATCCATTCTATCAATCTCACTAGACAGATGAAACCAACCTTAATGAGTTTCTCTACCTTATCCTTGATAATCGTTTCCTTGCGAGGGTTGACTGGGTGAAGCTTCTACCAAATTGGATTCACATCAGGATAAGGCTTAATCTCGTGTTTGACTATTTGAGGGTCGATGCCTAGAATTTCCTCAGAATACCATGTTAAAACATCGTGAAACTCTTTAAATAATTGAAGGTACACCTGAATCTCCTTGGAGGAACAATCCACTCTGATGAAGACATTTTCCACGATGCCAGGGGTTTTAGAGATGTCAATAAGAATTGTTTCAGCTATACTTTCCATGTTTCCCTCGACATAGATTTCATGCATGGCTATAGGGTTAACAACACAAGTGGCATCTCCATTCATGGTCATGGTGAACTCACCTACCTCTACTCTCCTCAACTTGGGTAAATAATAAGATCTATGGTTAATATCGTCCCAAGGTCTATCTGGCCCAGTCATTGCCTCCAAAATTGCCTAGTCGGAGGGAAAGAGAAACTCCAAAAGATCAGGAGTAGTAAGAGAGTCTTGAGCCAAAATAGGCTCAAGAACATAATATATCTCCTAAGGGGGAGCCAGATCAGGGTTGGACGAGTCTTTATGGACAATGGTGTACGCAACCTTGGTAGAAGATAGGGGCATATCCATGTCAGGATTCCCTAACCCTTCCATTGAAGTCGATGGGGAAGTTAAAGTCCTCGGGTCATTAAAACAACTCCTTCGAAAATAAGCTAATTGAAATATCACATCCTTCGGCTAATGAGGGATATTCGAAATAAAATTGACATCATTCAAAGGTGGCGGGAAATCAAAATTTCCCATCAAATATGGAAAAATTCCAGCACCTAGGTTGACAATACCTTACTTCGAGTTATCAATCATTGAGACCATGGATTCACTTGATAAAGGTTCAGGAAAGGAGAAAGATAATTGATAAACTGTTATAATATGACCTTCATGAGGAAAATATAAGACCCAAAAAATGGTGGATACAACTATTTTCATCCCATAGGTCCAAATTCATTCTAACAAAAGGTTGTAGTCGAGAGGCACATCGACTACTTCTACTTCGACGCACACAGTTTTTCCCTCCAACTGCATGAGAAAGGAGGGGATTATGACATGTGGTTTAAAATAATGACCATCAAACACAGTTAACAACGTCGGTGATAGAGACAACTCAGGTTGACTGATAACCTTCCAGCACGTTAGTGACATCACACAAGTTGAGGTACCCTCATCTCTCACCGTTCGGAAAATATTCCACGTCAATGATTTCATGGAATACACCACTACTATCTAGAAAGGGACATGGTAAGGAATACATGGTTTATGGTCGTGTTGAGGGATTTGATATCCATTTAACTCAATAAAAAGAACCAAACTTGCTTAAGAGGTCTGATTAGACTCATAAGTGTTTGATGAGTGGTCAGGTTCTCTAGATTCCTGATCTAGATGGAATTATCGATGGAATTTAATCGTGATTGATAGATATGTATTTTATGTTAAACATTTCCTCAGGCTATGCAATTCTATTTTTGGTTCTTTTGTAACATTTATAACAAAATAAAGATAGATCTTTAAACTATATGACAGAGGGAAGCTAATTATCTGTTAGGGGAAGGTTGTGTTGCAGGATAAACTTTATAACTTATCATGCAGATGAAGAAGATCAAACCTACTTCAAAATATCATTAATACCATTTTGATTAGAAGACATTGAACATTGTCTGAGTTAACAGTTACAAAAAGAAAATATATACGTGACAATAAGTTAGTGCAATAAAAGTAATTTTCAATGCTCTATTATCAATCACAAGTTAACACAATCGATTTATATTCATCAACTAGAGTAAAATTATTGTTAAAACAGATACTACTCAATACAACAACAAATATTGAATCCGAAGACAAAGATAAACCCCCTTGGTCCAATCAAATTCACTCCTCATATGAAAGAAGTGTCTTTGGTTCGAAGCATAACTTATTAATTAAAACAAATTGCACATAAATAGTTTTCTTACAATATTCCATAAAAAGTATTTCTCTCCAAAACCATCGAACATAGACACAAGGTTGAATCCCCTATTTATAAAAAATAACTATTAAAGTTGTGTTAATTTAAGAAAATTCCACGTGGCAGAATTGATCTATTTCTTTTCTTTTTCTTCTCTTTTGATCATCTAGTGGGTTACTGAAGTGGATTGTTCCTCTCGTATTGTGACCATACGCAGAAGAGATCTCAGTTGCTCGTTCCTTTTACTTGATTAGTTTTGACACTCAATCATTGTGTTGAGGGGTCCTAAATCCATTTAACTCAACAGTAGGAACCAAACCTGCCACCGAGGTCCAATTAGACTCTGTAGCATTTTATAGTGGAATGGTTCTCCAGATCTTGCGATCTGTCCAAATAATCGATGGGATTTAAGTAGTAATTTACAAAATATCTTCTTGTGAAAACTTCTCCTTAAATTTGAACATTATCTTTTTTGTATTTTCTCTTATAGATGGGTTTGATAAAAGATAGGTGTGGGTATAAACTAGCTGGGTAAAAGAAAAGGGGGAAAACTTAACTACTGAGGAAGGCTGAGCTCAAGATAACCCTTGTGCTCAAGAATGCAGACAAAGATTTTTACAGCTACGACAATCCTAGTACTAATACATCACTTGTTGGTGTTTCAATTATTGACTGAGATACAATTGTCGAAGGAAAACATACATTTATCAAAATGATGGCAAGAAAATTAGTTTCCTTAGCTCTAATCACTAATCGCACATTGACCACACGATTTTCTTTTCATCATTAGAGACAATAACTATAAAAATATTGAATCAATTAACTTATCAATAGATTCATAAAATCTTACTCATTAAAACATCCATTCATGAGATAAAGTCAGAAGTAATTCCTCCTTATTATCCAATCACACATGCCTTTGATGAAAAAAATAAACTAGTCTCTGGTCCTAAATAAGGCTTCTCAATTAAGGTAGTTTTGAAATATTTCTTTACAATTCAAAAAATGAGGGTCTTTGCAAAAACCATCGACCTCCTATAACCGGTCGATCCTCTTATTTATAACAAATTATTAACTAAAAATAACTATCAAAAGTGCAAGCTAAGTAAAACAAAACATCGCCACATGTCATTTTAATCTCTTAGTCTTCTAAGAGTCATCAAATGGTTTCACTTGAGTGGATGAATATTAGCATACTCCGACCATTTGATGAAGAGTTCCTCACATGTGTTGGAATACGAGAATTTGTGTTGGTCCATCAAGGCTGAAATGACCTCCTTTATCTCCACTTCCCATGCCCAATACTTGACAACTTTAACACTTAACTATTGTAACACTATCCAAGCCTTGATCGGGTGCTCCATGAACTGTTGTACTTGAACTAGAGCCATTTTTCCACCTTCGCTATCTCCGTAGTCCACGATGAGTCTTGTTCTGGATGTAGTTTGACTATGTCATGCATGTCGACAAAGTCCTCGGGTGCACTGAATTCTAGGATGTCGATGTTTCTCATCGCCCGATTGATCTTAGTCCATCTCCTTTCGCAATCGACCCATTTCTCTTGGATTTCCCATTGAGGTTCTTTTTCCATCTTCACCCAGTATTCAACCAACTATCTTATACGGTCGATGTTGTTGTCCTTTAGCACTTGAATGTCATACTCTTTGACGTCTCAACCCTTTTGAACTACGTTGATGTAATCAATTCTTTCCAGCACTTGGTGGGACTTCTCATACCATATTTCCAGGTATTTCCATGTTTCCAACGCCATAAGGGTGTCTTCTTGGAAATCAACTATCCTTGTAGTGAGAAGGTGCCACTCACTTGTGAATTTGTTGTAGGCATTCTGGAATTCGCTTCTCAAGAATACCGTGGCCCGTGTGGAGTCCTGATAATATTTCTACAAATGGTGCATATGCTCCAACACCTTTAACACAACGACCAAATCCTCTTCATCTTTCCTTTCTCTATCCAGGGTGGCATCTGTGATTTCCATCCCTGCGTCGATAAGCTCAGATGTCTTGGCATGCTCTGTGATGATCAATTTCTTCTTTGTGGTGACGAGGATGGAACTTTCCAAAGTAAACCTCCTTTTCTTAGTGGTTTTATTCATGATGGATTTCCTCTTTCGGTCATAGGTGATGGCTTGTATATCAGTGACCTCATCCATAGGTTTAGGGATTTGTTGCTCTCCCCAAGTAAGAGTCTTTCCCAAGCTCTCAACGATGTATAGATGTTCAAGACTGGGCTCCTGAACCTCTTATGTATGTCCTGATGGCTTGGCCCCTGGTTGTTTCTCATCGGGTGGTAAAGTACTGGTCAAAATTGATGAATCAGGGGCAGGCTCTGTACTTGCTTGGCAATCGGCTGTTGAGATGTCAATTTCCTATTGTGGACTTTCTTCCCCTTATTCGCCTGATCCTAGTTCATCCCTCAAACTGTCCATTTGGATTCTCGGTATATCGAGTGGCTCAAAGTCCAAGGCACTTTCCACCTCATGCTCATTCTGCGGGTGGCTCTGAATTGAGGCATCAGGACTCGGGGTGGATGCCTTCTCAGGTTTAGTTTCCTCTGTTATTTTCACTGAAGTGACCAGGGACACCCCTGAAATCTTTTCATCGTCGTAGATGGTTATTAGATCCAATAGGGGATTTGGTGTAATTTCTCTCCCTGCTGTCCTCTCTATATCGAGATGAGTTGAAGCTTCCCCTGGTGATCCAAACTGTGGTGTTGAAGCTTTAGGGTGATCTAACCTGATGGCTTATTCAATTTGTATTGGCTCTGGGTCACTTGGTCCTCCCTGGCTTTTGATTGGGTTGCCGGTAGGAATCGTCATCATATCTACGAGATCTTAGTCATTCTGCAATTGAACAATGATTCTCTATGCCTCTGCCATCAAGTGAAATCCCCTTGTTTGTGCCTCAAGTGTCAAGAACAATCCCCTTATCTACGCATTTGTTGTCTCTTCCATTATTATTTCTTCCCTGGATCTTAGGGCCTATTAATCCGACTGCTCTATTGTTTCCACCTATTCATTCACACTAATGGCCTTGAACCTCATCATGTTTGGGTTAACCATCCTTTGCACTACCTCATCCCAGTCTTGGAAATTCTCTGTGAAGACTTCATCCTCAAACTTATCGTGAGCATACAAACAATAGGATGATACGTGTGAAGCATGTTGGAGGACCAAGCCTTTAGGGTCGTTCTTGCGAAATAGGCCTGTCGGGAACCTGAATTCAAGTTGGCTCAACTCTTCTTGTTTGGATTGAGCAGTATCATTTACCATATAGAACCCTTATGGAAACCATAGGGTATGAAAGCCCGTTTTTTGTCTTTAACCAATGTGGCATTATAGCCCTGTAGGATGGTATGAAAACATATTTATCCCATGACGAGTCGGTCTGGCACATGAGTTGGTAGGAGATGTGGTGCTTCGGTGGCCCCAAACACCCTGATGTAGGTTTAGCGCTCATCCAAGTACCAATGGCCTAATTTGGCTATCATTTTCTTGGCTTCCACCGATAGCCTTAGGAATTCCTTCTTAAAAATAATAAAATAAATGTGGGGGATGAATTCATTGCAGATGAGTGTGTAATATTTATTGTACCTGTTCTACCATAGCATGTTGAAGTAGACGTGGACTAGGAGCTCTGCAACATGCGAGCTCAGATTCATGCCAGCGAAGACGTTCCTTGTGCACATGACATCGAGCAGGTATGAGGCCATGTAGAAAGTTGGTGCCTCTCCTTCCTTCGGTGTCTAAGCCTCCTTTACATAGATGCTTAATTGCTTAGATATTATCATTCCCCAATTGAGTTTGCTCCCAAGAATTGCCACTGTGTGATTGCAACTGTGTATGCTAATTTCATTTAAGAGATCCCCCCACTGTGGGAGTACTACCTTTGATTCAGTGCTTGCCTCTATATCCATAAAGGCCGGAGGCTATGAGAAATATTTCTTTGTTGAGGTTTGATGACAGGCTCTACCCTGGGAGCGTACTCCAACTGCCTGGTGGTCCCTGAAAAAGAACCTTCATCTATCTCTAGTTCTTTCAGTTTTGGCGCTCTCGACAAGCGTCTGGTGGTTGGATTTCGTGGTGACATTATTCCTACAACTAGAGTGGAGTTTAGAGACTGTGTAAGAAACAAGATGAACATATATAAATTATAACCAATGAATTGACAGGCTTGGATACATACCTATGAAGCTTTTTAAACATGGTTTTTTATTATTAAGAGGGCCATTATAGTCTTCGAGTTTCTCTCTTTTCTCTTTTAGACACTCTGGAATTCACTTACGCATATAATTAATTTGTTCACAACAGTTCAAGAGATTTAAATAGGGGAGATCTTACTGTGTCGCAACAGCCATTCAATTCGGGTTATGTGTGAAATTTCAACAAATCAACCACTGAAACTTTAGAGGAGTTTGAAATTAAATTCATCGTGGGTTGACGACGAAGGTGCGGGTGGTAATGTGGTATATCAGAGGTTTCAAAATTTTGATGTCTAATCAGTGCATAGGGTAACAACTAATAAGGGATTGAGCATTAACCTATTCCTTAAATGTCCAAAATTTGATCGTATCTAATGTCGCAAACGTCCCATCGTTTTTCTCTTTCAGATGGTGGATCGGGGTCGGGATTGTGCTGTGAAAATTGTCGTTGATATCATCCTGCAAAAGATGCGATGCCGATCGATATTACTGTACAAACCTGACGTGGAAAAGATGACTCAGAGCTGTGACTAGGACCTAGGGAATAACAAATGACTCAAGATAGAACTAGACCATACAATTATCTTACCTGGTAAAGACACATGGCGTTCGATACCAGTGACTTAATTTGATCATATTAATTAGAGTCAGGACTTTCCTTAAGTTATTTGTTCTAAAACAAAATCCTATCTTCCCAACGCCGAAACATGTCAAGGATCGACGATCGACGATAGACTTACCCAAGTTCTCTCAGATCGACTTCCTAGAAAAAGTCTCGATGCTAAAAACTCACCATGAATTGGTGATTGGAGATAAACTTATCGTGGTTGAAATGTTTGTTGTGATCCTTCTAGATTTTCCCCAATCCCGATAAAGTGCGTCGGGCATCGACTATCGACAATTTCTTTACATCCCTTTTTAACGTTTGTATTCCTCATATTTTACCGATGCCGAAGGGGATCAATTATCTCTCGAACATTTATGCAAAAAACTTGCATAAACCAAAAATTCCTTCTATTGATGCCGATGAGGATTGTTGCTCGACGATTGTTGTTTTCCATGTGGTTCCTTTACTTATGTGAATTCTTTCAGACGTCAAACATGAGCGCGTTAGGTGCAGTGTTTGGCTATCGATTATTAATTCAGCTGTTAAGGTATTCTAGTCATGAGGTTTCATAAGTTCAAGAAAACTTGAATAGGTGATGAGAGTCATAAAAAAAAACAATGATAAAACTTTTTCCAAAATGAAATTGAGTCAGGCAGTGCAAAAAACAAGTGGTACCCAAAAAGTGACAAAATTTGATAAGTATTTTTAGGGTGTGTTGAGTTCTCAACAAATGGAGACTTACTAGGAGAAAGAATAATCTATGTTCCTACCTTAGGCTCAGCTGATGCAAAAGATGGTTAAGAACTTAACTGGTTTTTATCAGGGCCTCTTCTATCCTTGTGTTTGAAATTCCAAGATTGGTGAATCTGGGCCTTCCTAGAGGGTTTCAAGCTTTATTCCACCTTTGTTTCCTTTAACCATGACCCATGCCCTCTTTTGACAAGACTCAAGTAAATAATTCACTAGCACCAGGCCCTTTATTTATCATCATTCACTAGCTACGGTGTTTCTCCAATGCCAGCGAGCGTCCATAGCCCCGACAGAGTCACCCTGACGTCACAGAACTTGCTCCACTTCCAGCGAGAGTCCATAGCCCTGACGGAGTTACCTGCATACCCTCTCCTACTTTTCACTCATTTGATATAATTGATTTTATTTTGGAAAAATGCCCTCAGCGAGTGGGAGAGGAGGACGTCTGTTATTTGCAAAATGAGATGGTTAAGGTGAATTTTTTTCTAGCTCTATCTTGAGGTACATTTGGTCCTTTCCATATTACAACCTTTCCCTTTAGGTTTTACCATACCACCAGGCGGACACTTCATCACATTTTCAGGGTTGTTTATTTGCACAGTTTAGGTACAAAACTCCTTCAAAACAACCACAATTCTCCCAATGCGTTTTTTGTGTTGTATGTAAGCATGATTCAGGAACACAGTTTGTTATACCACATGAAATAAGGTCAAACAATGCCTTTCTAAATACAAACTTAAAATCGTAAACAATACTATAACAAGGAAAACAAAAAATGAAGAAATCCAAAATTAGCCTTCCTAAAAACAAATTATAAGGAAAACACACAGTTTTTTTTTTATTTTTTTAATAGAAATATTTTTTTAGGGATTGGCCATTCACTGGGAGGGCATCAATTTCCCCCCTCATATTTTTCAACTGATATGTGCCTGCCCCAATTTTCTCGGCTACTTGAAAAGGTCTGATCCATGGATTTTGAAACTTCGAATGCTTTCCCTTCGACTCATTCGCTTTGTCCCATTTTAGGACCAAGTCTCCTACTTCAAAATTATTCTCTTTGGCCTTATTCTTTCCAAACCATCTTTTATATATCTGTTGATGAGAAATGAAATTTGATTTTTCTTTCTCCCTTTCTTCTTCTAGCATGAGGAGGGTATCAATTCTTTGTTGTATAACTGATGAGGGTTTTCCTCTAGAATCCCGAGCAAGATGAAGAGAAGGAAGATATATTATGTTTGAGAGAATGGCTTCATGTACGTATGCCAAAAAGTATGGGGAATTCCCTATAGCTTCCTTGGGTGTTAATCTATCAACGCATAATACATTATGATGTGAACTGTTACAATTCCTCTGGTTGTCTAGAACTATTTTCTTTAATATCCTCACTAGGTTCTTATTGGTTTATTCTTCCACTCCATTCCCCTGTGGATATTAATTTGCAGAGTATCTGATTATGATTACTTTGTCTAAAGAAAAATATGTTAATAAGGTGGAAGAAAAGTAAGCGGAATTATCTAAAAAAAGGACGTAAGACATACTGAACCTTGTCATCAGTTGTTTTTCTATGAATTGGATCACCACCTTTTCGTTTACATGAGTCTGAGGGACGACCTCTTCCCATTTTGTGAAATAGTCTATGGCAGTCAGTATGTATCTATGTTGTTTTGAATAAATCGATGTAATTTCTCCTATGATATCTAAAATCCATTGCTCGAATGGCATGGATATGACCACAGTTTGGAGTGGGACAACTTCTCTCTTTTCCCTCCCCGTTCTTATTTAACAAGTTTTACAGTTTCTAGCATATGTGTGAGCATCCCTGAATAGAGTAGGCCAATAATAGCTGACTCTCGGTATTTTGTGAGCAGTGGTATTCCCTATGAAGTGTCCAACTGCAATACCATCATGGATATCCTTCAGAACCTTGTATGCATCTTCTCTTTTGATACATCTTAAAATTACCCCATCATAATTAACGCAGAAGAGCATCGAATTTATGAGACGATATTGTGCTGATTTTAGCATGAGAGATCTCCTTTCCTTAGGGTTTAGGTTTTCTGGGAAAGCCCCATGATGCAGGAGATAAGATAATTTCCCATACCAAGACTCCTTCCCTAGGGGGACATATGAAGCTTCACTACACCATAATGACAATTAATTCTCCCACCTGGTGTATTCATTTACTTGGTCTCGGGCTTCAGCTGCAAGTTTACATAATCCTTTCCCTTTAAATAGCTTGGTAGGTTTTATATCGAGATCAAATTCTTGGACCACTTCCATCCAATTTCCTCTTCTTTCCCCCATCTCCTGCTGAGTGAATAGGGATCAAACTGCAGTATGAGGCACAATGAATTTGGTGTTGTTCTTTAGGATGTAAGATCTGAAGTGTTTCACTACCTTGTACACCGCGTAAGCCTGCTTGTCTATAGAAGGGTAATTTAGTTCTTCCCCTTGGATATTAGTGCTCATAAATGAGACTAGGGCCTCATTTTTATCATCATCCTTCTAAGTCAATACTGCAACTAACGATTGGTCAGAGGCAAAGGTGTAGAGAAAAAAGTCTTTGCTAAATTCGAGACTTCGCAACATTGGAGCTTGAGATATTGCAGTCTTAATATTGTTGAAATAACTTTTCTTTCATCATCCCACTTAAATTCAACATCTTTGCAGATCATCTTTTGTAAGGGTTTGATAGTTTCAGTGAAATTGGGGGTGAACTTTCTCACAAAATTGATTTTCCCAAAGAAAGATTGCATAGCCTCTTTGTTGTGGGGTAATGGAAGCTGAGATATATCCCTAATTCATTCTGGGTCTATACGAATTCCTACTTGAGATATAACATGACCTAGTAGTTTCCCTTCCTCGACACCAATGACAGTTTTCTTAGGGTTTAAGGATATACCGTATTTCCTACACCTTTTAAAAATATGGGTTAAGTGTTGGATGTGATCTTCTCTGTTCTTTGAATACACAGTCATGTCATCCAAATAAACTACTACACATTTGTTGATTAGTCCTCGAAACACTACGTCCATGGCCCTTTGGAAGGTTTCCCCTGCATTGATTAACCCAAAGGGCATGCATTTATAAGCAAAGTTTCCCCACTTGGTTTAGAAGGTATTTTTCAAACAATCTTCCTCTGAAACTAGAACTTGGTTATAACCTGAACAACAGTCCAGCAGCGAGAAAATCTCAAAGCCAGACATAGTATGCAAGAGTTTCTCCATCGATAGGACTGGGTAGTTGTCCATTTCTAATGCTCTGTTTAGGTTTCTAAAATCCACACACAGATAGATTTCCTCATAATTTTTCCTGACAGGAACTAAGTTTTCTACCCAAGTAGAGTGTCTTATCTGAAATATGATTTTAGCATCTAGTAATTTTTTTTAACTCCTAACACATGAGGGGTTCCAGAGATGGGTGGTACTTCCAGATCTTCTTTTAGAAGGGTTTTACTCCATGTTTTAACAGTATTGTGTGTTGAATGATACAAGTATCATAAGTTTTCAGATCTTGGTAGGACCATGCAAACAAATCTTGATATTCTCTAAAAAATTTGAGATAGGCCTTCCTTTCTTCTTTAGATACTGTCTTGTCGATATTTATATTCTTGGGGTTTTTAGGGGTTCCTAGATTTATAGTCTAGTACATGGGACAAGAACTCCCCGTCTTTGTGTTCGTTGACCCTATGTATATTTCCCTTAAGTCAAAAAGGTTTTCTAAACTGGCTACCCATTTTGGTATCGTGTGAAACCTCAGTTTTTCAGTCGATTGATCTGTTTCAACTTTTTTTGCATGGGGATTGGTTTCTACCATTTGTTCCTGAAATATTTCATCGTCGATAGATAGATCTTTAAAATTTTTCTAATTGGTTAAAATTTTTATGATCAGTTCATCTCCTTCAAAGACCTTCCAATTATAAATATTGTTGGGCATTGACGGTTTGTAGATTAGCTCCACAATGAACTAGGAGGCTTCATAGTATTATAAATGGGATATCCTTTAGGCAGTGGTGGCTAGGAAATTAGCAAGAGTGTTCTTTGTTCTCAGGATTACTGTAATGTTGAAGGCTTCAAATTTTTCTATTAGTCTGTGCACTTCTTGTTGATAATTCCTTAGGTGGGGAGAGTTGTAGTGTATAGTGTTCCTTACCTATATAACAATGATTTCAGAGTCTTCGAAAACCTTTAGTTATTTAATGTTTAATTCTATGGATTTATTTAGCCCTTGTACTAGAGCTTCATACTCGACTGTGTTGTTTGTGCATTCAAATTCTAGTTTACAGGATAGGAAATTTAGTTTTCCCTTGGGATCAATGAGGATACACCCCACTCGATCCTTCTTACGACTTGGAATCATCAACATACAAGGTCCAAACTTGAGAGAGAAAACCCTCAGCTTCTTTTTTCCTACCACTTTCCTCCTTTCCTCCTATCTACTCCATGTTTTTTAACAGAGGTTCTTGACAGGAGAGGATTTATTCTTCCGCCATCGGAATTTTTTTTTGAAAATTCATTTGGAGTTTTAAGTAAGAGGAACCTCAGATGAGAGAGGTGAGAAATTACCTAAATCGGAGTCACATGAATAATTGCCTAGTACGGGGAAATCAACCAAAGAGAGTTCGTTGTGGGATTTTAGGTCGGTGACAGTATGTTTTATATATCTTTTCCTATCGATCCTGATCATATTCATGTGCCCCTTTAATGACAACCAAAGGTGAGCCCAATCTATACTAAAGTGTCCATTTCACTTGTCAGACCAATTTTTACTAAGTAGCAATCCATAAGATTCTAGGATGTCTACAACAATGATGCCAATCACCTAGACAAATTTTGGGTGTGTCGCCATCCTGATCATGACATCTTTCATCTCTCCCATAACCTTCACCTGGGTTATGTGTAGTTGTATCACATGTTTATCACTTTTGAGAGGGACTTCGTTCAATTTATTTCACATAGATAATGACATAACATTAGAGGATTCCCCTGAGTCAAACAAACAATTATGGATGTTTCTGTTGAATAATTTGTTAGAAAAAACAAGACCGTGGAGAAATAAAATAAAACAAACGTGGAAACAAAACAAAAAATATACACAATACAATAGAGACACATATTTACGTGGTTCACCTAGTGTGGGCTATGTCCACCAGAGAAATTGCTAGGTCCTTCCTTTATTATTATCCATCATATGAAGGGATACAACCTACAACAAACCTGCTATAACTTCCTCTTCTTTCTCTCACAGTCTCCTATCTCAGAATACAATATTCTCCATCAACCATAGCCGCAATGCATTTCCCTCATAAAAGAGGGTTTCCTTATAGGGAAAAAAACCCTAACATAATCTCTATCGTTAGATCTATGACCTTATAATGAATGGTCAAGATTTACAATGAAATTAAAATATGCATTTACAAGGCAATTTTTCCTTCAGGGGCTTCGTCCCTGAACCCCCACTAGGGGCTCACTTTCCCCCAAACCCCCCAACAGAGGGGATAGCCCCTCCAGACCCCGTAGAGGGAGTACCCCGCCTTTGCACTCCCCTACGTGGAAGAGTGTACATACTTTTGGGGTGTAAATAATTCATGGGGTATAAACACGGTTGAAAGTAAAAGACCTCTGAATCAGGAAGATAATCAGGCTCCACAACCAACAATCTCCCACTTGGAGACTAATCTAAACAACTCCACCACTGTTGTATATGCTGGACTCTGAACCTTCTTGGACCTGGAAAATTTCTCATCTTCATCTTCATTCTTGAAGACCAACTAAAACTAAGCAGGAACTCAGTTTCTCCCTGGTTACTCCCTTTGTTAACATGTCTGTAGGATTCTGGCGAGTGTGTATCTTTTCCAACTTCAAATGTCCATCTTCTAAGGTGGATCGTATGAAGTGGTACCTCAACTGTATATTCTTAGTCTTCGAATGGAAGGATGAGTTATTTACAAGATGAATGACACTCTCACTGTCACAGTACAACATGTTATTCTCTTGCTTCTTTCCAAATTCCTCCATAAACCTCTGTAACCAAATCGTCTCTTTACTAGCCTCTGTAGCAACAACATACTTTGCCTCTATTGTTGAAATTGCAACAATCTTTTGCAGTTTTGAAATCCAACTTACTGTTGTTCAACCTATAGTAAACACATACCCTGTGGTACTCCTCTTACTATCTTTATCACCTGCCATATCTAAATCAACATATCCTTATAGAACAGTTTTTGAACCCCCAAAACATAATGCATGATTAGAAGTACCTCTCAAGTATCTGAGAATCCACTTTACTGCCTCCCAATGTTCTTTACCTGGATTGTTCTTATATCTGCTCACAACTCCCACTACATGTGCAATAATTGGTCTTGTGCAAACCATTGCATACATCAAGCTGCCAACTGCTGATGAATATGGGACCATGGACATGTATTCTATCTCCTCTTGTGTCTTGGGACAAATTTCCTTAGTTAATTTGAAATGGTTGTCCAAAGGTGTACTAACTGGTTTTGCATTCTACATTCTAAACCTCTCCAACACCTTCTCTATCTACTCACCCTGAGACAATGTCAGTTTGTGATTTTTCCTATCTCTTGTTATTATCATACCAAGGATTTTCTTTATGGCACCCAAATCCTTCATCGCAAATGAATTGGATAATTTATTCTTGAGCACATTTATATCCTACATATTAGACCCTACAACAAGCATGTCATCTACATACAATAGCAAGATAATAAAGCTTCCATTTTCTAGCTTTTTAAAATAAGCACAGTGATCAGAATGACATCTACTATAACCCTATTCTGTCATAAACTTGTCAAACTTTAGATACCACTTCCTTGGAGCTTTCTTGAGGCCATATAAGCTCTTCTTCAACTTTCATACCAAATTCTCCTTTGCTTTGACCTCATACCCCTGTGGCTGCTGCATATAAATCTCTTCCTCCAATTCCCCATGGAGAAAAGTTGTTTTTACATATAACTCTTCAAGATGCAAATCTTCTACTTCCACAAGTCTTAAAATAGTTCTAATTGATGTCATTTTAACAACAAGAGAAAATATTTCATCAAAATCTATGCCTTTCTTTTTTGCAAACCCCTTTACAACAAGTCTATCCTTGTACCTCTTTTCTCCTCCATCTTCTTCCTTCAACTTCTAAGCCCATTTATTCTGCAATGCTCTTTTTTCTGTAGGCAATTGAACCAAGTCACAAGTATGGTTATTTACCAAGGAATCCATTTCCTCTTTTATGCCTTTCTCCCACTTCCTTTTGGTGTCTACCTGCATTGCCTCTTCATAACATTATGGTTCACCAGAATCAATCAACAATAAATAATACAATGAAGGAGAGTATCATTCAGAGGGTATACTTAACCTGGTAGATTTTCTAACAACACTTGCAGGTGTTTGAGGTACCTGCTGCTCATTTTGTTGTACATTTTTATTTTCTGGTTCCTTTGGAATTTCTTTTTCAGTGATCTCATCAAGCACTGTGTATTCTTGTTTTTCTTTTTCCTGTTTCTTTCCCTGCAACTGATCTTTGTACATGACCTTCTCATTGAATATGACATCTCTACTCCTAATGATTTTGTTATTTTTATAATCCCATAAGTGATAACCAAAATAATTAACACCATATCCAATAAAGGTACACTTCTTGGATTTTTCCTCAAGCTTTTCTCTATTTTCTTTATCAATATGGACAAATGCTTCACAATCGAAAGTTTTCAAAAAAGAATAGTTTACCTTTTTTCCTGTGCATTCCTCTTCTAGAATTCTACCATCCAAAGAGCTTGAAGGTCCTCTGTTTATCAAGTAAACAACAATATCTACAACATCTGCCCAAAACTGTAAGGGAAAACCAACATGCAATCTCATACTCCTTGCACGCTCCATGATTGTCTTGTTCATCCTTTCTGACACACCATTTTCTTGTGGTGTTCTTGGAACTGTCTTCTCTCTACGAATCCCATGGTATGAATAGTAATCATCAAACTCCTTGCTGCAATATTCACCTCCATTATCTGATCTGAGACACTTCAACTTTTTTCCTGTCTCATTCTCAACCAAAGCTTTCCATTTCTTAAAAGTATTAAAAACATCAGATTTTTGTCGAATGCAATAAACCCAAGTTTTTGTAGTTGCATCATCAATAAAAGTAATATAATAATGAGAGCCACCAAGAGATGATACCTGATATGGTCCCTATACATCTCTATGCACAATCTCTAACCTTTCACTCTTCTTTTCTTTTCTGACTCTGAGAAATCTGACTCTCTTCTGTTTTCCATAAACACAATGCTCATAGAAGTCCAAATCAATTTGTTTAAGATATGGCAACAAATATCTTTTGTGAAGTATCTGCATTCCCTTGTCACTCATGTGTCCAAGCCTATGATGCCACAGTATTGTATCCACTCCTGTAGAATCTAAAGAGACAGAAGAGTCAGTATTACCAATACATAAATACAATGTACCTACCTTCTCTCCTTTTTCTATCACCAATGATCCTTTGATGACCTTCCACGTCTTATCTATAAATATGGATATAAAACCTTCACTTGCCAACCTCCCCGTTGAAATCATATTTTTTCTTAAATCTGGAACATGTATTACCTCTTTCAACATCCATTGGTTTCCATTGCATTACTTTATTTTTACCTTTCCCATTCCAACAATTTTGCATGGTGCATCGTCACCCAGATGAACTTGTCCAAAATCACCTTGAACATAATCTAGAAAATGTTTCCTATGGGGAGTGGCATGAAATGAAGCCCCTGAATCTACTACCCAAGACTCAGAAATGTTATCTACAGAAAGAATCAAAGCATCTAGTAACACATCACCTGTTACATTTGCTTCCTGATTTCTCTCCTGCTATCCATCTCTTTGTTTCTTTGGAGCTCTCCAGTCTTTCTTCAGATGCCCTTTCTTCCCACAATTCTAGCACTCTATCTTTCCAAGTCTGGATTTGGATCTGCCCTTCCTAGAATTCCCATGGTTCTCGAAACCCTTTCCTCTATCCTTTTGTCTTCCCTTGTTCTCCATGTTCAACTCATTTCCTAATGTCTCACTTGTGCTTTTCCGTCGCATTTCCTCACTAAGGATAAGACCAACAATATCATCAAATTTTAAAGTATTTAAACTAGAGACAGAGTTACTTACAGCCATGACCAAGCCATTCCATCTTTCTGGAAATGAGCACAAGATTAGAAGAGCCCTGGCCTCATCATCAAAGTCCACTTTTACAGAACTTAGTTGATTAGTAACTGTATTAAAATCATTTAAATGATCTGCAATAGACCCACCTTCCGACATCTTCATATTAAATAATCTCTTCATTAGAAATACCTTATTGGATGCCGAGGGTTTTTTATACAATTTGTCCAATGCGCCCATCAAACCCTTTATTGTCTTTTCTTTGGAAATATTGAAATCCACCAATGCTTCCAGGCTCATCCATATCATTCCTAGAGCCTTTCTGTCAAGAATCTCCCATTCTTTTCCCTTCGTAGATGCCGACTTATTTTCTATTCCGCCCAATGGTAGGAATAGATCCTTCTGATATAAATAGTCTTCCATCTACATCTTCTATAACTGGTAGTTTTGGCCATTAAATTTCTCGACCCTAAACTTTCCATCTTTCGACATTGCTCCCACTTGAACCAGGAACCCTCTTTTCCTGCGAGTTACCTTTCTCTCTGATACCAATTGTTAGAAAAAACAGGACCATGGATCAATAAAATAAAACAAATGCGGAAACAAAACATAGAAGATACACAATGCAATAGAGACATAGATTTACGTGGTTCACCCAGTGTGGGCTACGCCCACCAGATAAATTGCCAGGTCCTTCCTTTATTATTATCTAGCATATGAAGGGATACAACCTACAACAAACCCGTTGTAACTTCCTCTTCTTTCTCTTGCAATCTCCTATCTCAGAATACAATATCCGCCATAAACCATAGCCACAATACATTTCCCTCATAAAAGAGGGTTTCCTTCTATGGAAAAAAACCCTAACATAATCTCTATCGTTAGATATCCGACCTTATAATGAATGGTCCAGATTTACAATGAAATTACAATATGCATTTACAAGGAAATTTTTCCTTCGGGGGCCTGCTTGCCCCCAGACCCCCCCCCCCCTTTGCACTCCCCCACGTGGAAGAGTGTACATACTTCTGGGGTGTAAATAATTCATGGGGTATAAACATGGCTGAAAGTAAAAGTCCTCTGAATCAGGAAGATAATCAAGCTCCACAACCAACATACTTCAAATGTCAAGAGGAACAGTGAGACAAAATGATTTCCCTTTTTATCTTTAGAGCAAGAATTCACAGTTGGCTTAGTTCTCATATCTGTGAGGGATGGATTTTCTCCTTGGTCGGTGATTGTTATAGGAGTTTATACTAACTTCAAATATTGTAAGATAAATTACTTTTGCTGGGGGATTCTACACAGGTCCATGACCGATATATTAGCCTTCAATTTTTTCAAATCTTCTACTATGTTTTAGTCTAGCTTGGGCAACTCTCGGGTATGGATGTTTATGGGATTTCTTTGGGAGAAAAAATATTTTTTGAATTGATCGAATGTTTGTTTTCCTCTCGAAGAGTGTGCCACGGTAAGGTCATTTGAGACCAGGTGACCTCTACTTCACGTTTTCCCAACCAATATCTTTGCAGGTAGTTCTTGAACCTCAAATATATCAGTGGAAGGAATTGGTAGGTCAGGGTCCCAAATCAACATGGTTGTTTCTTTAGGTTGATCAATTTCTTCCTGATCAACAATATTCATAGTTGAGCCACTTGATTGTTTGGTAAGGGAAACCTTGTCTAGAAACTGGTTGGCCATCAAATTCATGGCATGCACCCATTGTGGGAAGTCCCTTTTTGAATGTTTCTCTTGGTGATAGGTACAGAAAGAGTCAGATGCTACATTTACCAGATCAATATTTAACTTGGCTGGGGGAGGTTCAATTTCTTTGAACTATGGATTATTTTAAAAAAGGGTTTATAGGGATTTGCTACACATTATTTTCTTCATCCCTATGATCGTTAATGATGTAAACCTATATGTTTCCTTCAACAGGGTTAGTGGCCTGAATTCCCGAAAAAAGAAGGGAGAAGAACTTTTCCCAAGAGAAGAAGTTGTGTTCTCCTCTTTAAAAACCCTATTTTGGAGGATTTTCGCAGGCTGCTCTATATTCAAGGTGCGAAAATGCCTGATTTCTGCACCTTTCTCTATATTTGGGTTGCAGAGTCTCCGTAGGTTTCTATATAGCTAGGGTGCGATGGCCTTCATACATGGGAAACACGAGCATTTTCTTGAGAAGAAGAAGATTCTATGGTGAGGTGGCCTCCGACCGTTTTGGATCTTACTCTCTTTCATGATTTAGTGGGATCATCCTAACCTCCTCACCCGATCCTCTTCAACTTATAAAATGAGAGGATCTCTCATGTGAAAAGTTAGCTTGATTGGGTGGGAAAGTTCTTGAGCCTTTAAGATTAGAAATTTGTCTTGAGATTGTTAGCTTGGTATGTTGGCTTTGAGCTTTGCTTTGTCAAGATAGATTGTGAGTAGCTATCAGATCCAACCATTTGAGAAAGAAGTGTGTGGAAAGAAAAGAACTATTGGAAGGAACCTTATGACATCAAGGCATCTGGTTGTAATCTCTCTTCCTATTATTTAATATAATACAGTGGCATGCTTCTTTCCATAGAATTATCTTTATTTTATTGCATAATTCCTTGATCATATGCATAGGTTGTCATTGAATATACTTTTACTACTTTCACTTTGGTTGGTTTGTGTCTCACTGCAAGATCAATATCACAAGAGAACCAGAGTGAAACAAGAACAAAAAAGACATAAGGAAGCGACACTTAAAGGTATGTCTCTCATATTTTGTTTGGTAGTAAATTCGATGATTAGAGCCTAGGGAAAGTGCCATGTTCTGTCTTGTTTTGTTCTAGATCTAGGTGTATCTAGGGAGATTAGTTTATGTCCACATTTATTGATTTATCCAACAACAAAATTGGCGACTCGAATGGAGAAAAAATTGTTTTCCTAGTTTGTATTTCTTTCTTGCTTTGATTGCTTGGTTTCTATTTTCTGAGTCATTGGGAGACCCAGGTTGACTCTCTGACTGTTAAACTTCACTGGAAAACCTTCTTAATTTTTAATTTTTTCCATTTTTGTTTTATTTCCGAACCCTTCTTTGAGGGATAGTGCGACAACTTAGGATTTCTGCACCCCACCTATTTAGCCCAATGCAGAAGCTCCGCACCCTACCCCTTTCTATCATGCGGAGATAAAGGATTTTCGCACTGTGCTAGTCTTCCAGCCTGCAAAAATCATGAAAAAAATTGGTTTTTGTTGGTTTTTTCCTTACCCAGACCTTGGATTTGGTTTTGGGGTGAATTTTTAGGTTTGATTATGATCTGAATACAGTCTGCTTGACAAAATTTGAATATTCTTTTAACCATATTTACCGTATTTTTTCTTTGTTTGTTTTTGAAAGATTTGATCTCTTCCTTTGAGTGTATTTATGTTACAAAGCATCGTTTTTCTTTAGAATTGTTTAGTGAATGAATACTTCTTTTTATGAATAAATTGTGTTAAAAGAGAAACTTAGTTTGGGTTGTTTTTGTTTTGAAGTGATTTTCTATTTGTTTTAGTGTCTCTTTGAAACAAAAATTTGTAATTTCTTGCCTTATACTATATTGGGGGCTTCCTTGCATTTGATGTAGAGAAATTACATGATTCTTGGCATTTTTTTGGGACCATGAATCGTGTACTGGAAAATCTTCTTAATTTATTTTTTCCATTTTTTGTTTTATTTCCGCACCCTGCTTTGAGGGACAGTGTGACAACTTAGGATTTCTGCACCCTACCTATTTAGCCCAGTGTGGAAGCTCTACACCCTACCCATCTCTGGCCCATGGAAATCAAGGCTTTCTGCATTGTGCTAGTCTTCCAGCTTGTAGAAATCGTGAAAAAAATTGGTTTTTGTTGGTTTTTTCCTTACCCAGACCTTGGATTTGGTTCTGGGGTGAATTTCTAGGTTTGATTATGATCTAAATACAGTCTGCTTGACAAAATTTGAATCTTCTTTCAATCATATTTACCTTATTTTTTCTTTGTTTGTTTTTGAAAGATCTGATCTCTTCCTTTGAGTGTCTTTCTGTTACAAAGCATCGTTTTTCTTTAGAATTGTTTAGTGAAAGAATACTTATTTTTATGAATAAATCATGTTAAAAGAGAAACTTAGTTTGGGTTGTTTTTGTTTTGAAGTGATTTTCTATTTGTTTTAGTGTCTCTTTGAAACAAAAAATTGTAATTTCTTGCCTTATATTATATTGTGGGCTTCCTTTCATTTGACGTAGAGAAATTGCATGATTCTTGCAATTTTTTGGGGCCATGAATCGTGTATTGGTGTACAGTATCTTTTGCTCATTTCTTGAGAATCTTGATATTGATGAGTTTAATAAATTTTGGGACATTGTGCATCTGGGAATGATAAATGTTTTCTCCTTCTCGTAGCATAGTTTTCATCGAAATGAGAATATTGCATCTTCATATCTTTGCATAAATTTCAAGTCGGTCAAAACACCATATTGTTCATGCATCTTCCTTTTGAGTAACAACAACCTTAAAAATAAAGCGCTTATAAAAATTGATTAGACATTTTTATATTTTTTGGTAGAAAACCTGCATTAGATTAGTTGTAGAGATTTGGAATAGGTGTGAGAGGTAACTTTACAAAGCTGCAAACAAACATAGAATCTTGCGTTAGGGAGCGGTGAAATCCATTTATTACATTTTTTCCTGGGAAGCCCTTCTAACACAAAGGTCAATCACGCTGTCTCATTAAGACTAGAAGAGGTACTCACCCTGCTTTGTTGGTTTTGATGTAGATATTGCACGTATTATGGGGGTCTCTTGAAGGTATATGCACAATGATGAGTGGAATCCTTTCAAGTTGATTTCGGGCTAGATACCCTACCCTTACGCATGGATCGGACTGTTGATTGTTTCCCCAAGCATCACTATTGTAGTTGGTAACCTTAGTGGACTATCTCTTTAGGGTCTTTACACGAGGTGACTGTGGAGGGGAAAGTCTTCACGGTACCTAGAATCGACGTTGGCCAAACTCGTTCAGGCTCCTTGGAGGCTATACCCATGATTATGTGTGGGATCTTGCACTAGGGTGTAAGTTCATTAAGCAGGTCATCAACGTAACTTTTCCACCTGCTCTATCTCAACCCTTTCTTACTTTGATCTCGTGATGTTGGATTTCATCACCAACTAGTGTGCTCATTGTGAGAAGGTTTTCTTTGCTTGCTTACTTACTATATTTTTAGCATGTGTTGTTTGTTTTCCCTAGCAGACTCTAGGTTGGGTCTTTATTTAATGGCGTCCGTTCCCATAATGACCAATGAAGGAAACCATATTCCAGGGGAACCTTTTGTTTTTCCTTCTTACGGGAACATTGGTCCTCCTCACATCACTACTTTGAGCCTTCCAAGTCTCACAATTGGATTACCATTATGGTTGTTTTCGACCCAGATAATATCGAATGCAACTAGTGCTTATGTTGCAAGAACTTACCCCCAAGAACATCAACCTCATGTTGATCCTTTGCCTTCTTCACCAGTAAGATATTCTTCACCTTCTCCACTTGCAAGGTCTTCTTCCATTTCATATTCTTCGTTGAGTGAAAGATCTGAATCTAGTAACTTGGTGGATAAGAAGAACAAGAAAAGGAAGAATAAGAAGAAGAAAAATAAACAAGGATCTAAAATTCCAACCACTACCAGATGTGTTGGAAAGAAATCAATTACTGTTGATTGTGTTGGGAGTGTCGATGATGTCAAGATCACTCAAACAACCCGTAAACCCAGGTACCTTTGCCATCTTTGTAAGGGTAGCCATCTTCTTAAAGATTGCCCTGGTCTATCCAAGGTTATAGAAGTATGGTCTACACATCCTCACCAATCCATGTCGTCAACCTATGAACAACATGTTTATGACCTACCATGAACTAGTCAAAATACCCTTGGGAAGAATAAACGTAGAGTCAAGTTTCCTTGTAGGTTATGCGGAGGGAGTCATCAAACTCACCTTTTCCCTCATATGGAAGAAGCCTCGAAATTACTGGAAGACATGACTGTTTCACCGCCTCAACTTCCAGCTGCTTATCACATGATTTCTCTCAACCCATCTATAGTTGATGGAATGATCAATCGGGTTCCCCCGTCGATCAATCTGGTTGATCAATTCCTTAGTTGAACCAGTTGACAAAGTGGTCGATCTGATTCCATCCTTGATCGATCCCACTCTCTTGTTAGAGAGTGAAACCCAAGTGGTCGATTTGTTTCCACCTGTCGACCCCATTATCCCCTTAGAGAATGAAACCCAAGTGGTCAATCTGATCTTGACATCGGTCGATCCTACTCTCGCGCTCGAGAGTAAGCCCGATACTGCCCATGTTTTTCTCATTGATACAGACTCTACCGTGTCAGGGGGTATTCCTTCTTCTCTCCTGGCACCTCCTCTAAGTAATAAGACCATCCTTTTTAATTGGGGGGTGTGTCTTCCCTCTCACATTCCTTTCCGGATTACAGTACAGGCTTGTGGTTGAGACGTTCCTCAGACATTGATAGATGAAGGTGCATCCATTAGTATTTTGTCCTCTCTTGCTTGGCAAGATTTGGTTTGTCCTCAGCTTGTGCCAGTTACGCAGAATCTGTTAGATTTTAATAGAAGAACCAGTCAACCTCTAGGGACCCTTCCTCAATTTCCTGTAACTTTGGGAGGGAAAATTGTTTTTATTGATGTCATGATAGTCCAAGATCCCTTGGATTTTTCTTTACTCCTTGGGAGAGATTATGTATATTTCATGAAATTTGTCGTGTCCACTCTTTTTCGTGTGATATATTTCCTGCACGATTGAAGAATTGTGACCATTGATCAACTTTCATTTTTTGGTCCTGACTTGACCTCAATGACCTTCCTACATAGTTCTTATTTGCAGATGGTATCGCCCCTTCCACAAGTAAATTATGTGGCGTTGTCTCCCGTGACTTCCACTACTGATGACAATGACTTACATCTGGTAGTTGACATGGTGACCTCTTTGGTAGGGCTATTGGAGCCTGACCTCCTTAGCCCTCTCGTGACCCTCGACATTTGTTCCTTCCAGAGTGTGTTTATTCCATCAAATGAAGATCTCTTGGAAGCCATGACCGAGTTTTGTCCCTTGACATGGTGTCCTTCCAGAGCATTGTCCTCTTGGAAGCCATGATCAAGAAGAGCCTTGAACATGCTTTTCTGCTTTCAATCCCATTAAAAAATGAAACCAGCGTCAAGCATGATTTTCTGATTTCAAGCTCGTTAAAAAATGAAACCATCTTTGAGCATGGTTCTATGATTTCAAGCTCATTAAAAAATGAAACCAGTTACGAGGATAGTTTTACGTCTCTGTCACAACCTCGTTAAAAAATAAAATAGAGGTTATGAGCATAGTTCATGTTTATGTGTCAAGCTTGTTAAAAAATGAAACAGAGGTCTAGGGATTGAACCTAGATTCTCAAGCATAGTTCCTATCCTGTGTCAAGCTCATTAAAACATGAAACAAATTCCCCCTCTCTATTGAGTGAAGTCCTTCATCTAGTATTTGAAGCTTCCTTTCCTCTACCTTTTCAGTTGGACAAAATGAAGCTTGGGGGGCAATGCTTCCAGCCTCTGGAATTTATGCTAAAGTTGAGCCACTAGCTTCTTAAGTCGGGGGCTAAGTACCAACCATGCGAATCTGTAAACCATGTGTTGGGAAGTCAGTAGCATAATTTCCTCTGGTTCAAGCTTGTGTAAAAATGAAACCAGGTCCAAGAATAGTTTTGGTTAGTTTGTAAGCTTGTGTAAAAATAAAATCTATCCCAAGCATAGTTTTGTTTTGTTTTAAAGCTTGCGTAAAAATGAAAAAAATCACGAGCTTAGTCTTTGTTATTTCTCGTGCTCGTAAATACATGACAATAAGTTACCAAGATTAGTCTTTGTTCTTTCTCGTGCTCGTAAAGTTATGAGAATGTAACTGAGTAAACGTTTATCATTTTTTGGGGCTCGTAAACATTATACGAAAAAGGAACCCCCTGGAGTTCTCTTTAAGCTCTTTTCAGACTCTCTAAACATGAAAATATTGTCGAGCGATCTTGTTCTTTTAACGCTCGTTAAAGCATTATAAAGCACATTTGTTGAGTGATAGTTTATCTCTTTTTTGGTCTCATCAGACTAAATTATGAAAAAGGAACTGAGAGAGTTCTCTTTAAGTGTTTTTTAGACTCTCTAAACATGAAAAACCCTTGAGTTTTCTTTCTTTGGACTCATAAAACAAACATCGAAAGGCCCATATGGGACCGAACCACTCCTTATTATGGTTCGTTAAACATACTCCGAGGGACTCGTCCGAAGGATGAGCTTCCATTACAAGAATATGTTATCCTCCTCAATCTTGCGTAAAAATAAAGAGGTACTTGCCAGAAATGGTGGGGGAAAAATTGGGAAAGAAATGTGTCTAAACCTGTATTCCATGGAAGAGTTACCTTTGAACATGATACCCTTTCACTCGCTTTGTGTCTAGGTTGGAAAATCCGCTTTCCTCTTGGTTATAATCCTTTATAATATTGGTTTGTGATCCCTGGTGTTGAGTCAATGTTTCCAAGAGACTTTTCATGTCATCAATATGTTCAAAGATAAGTTCAACCCGAAAATCCTTGTATTGCGTCGGCCATTTCTGTAGTCCTTAAGGCTTCTATTGTGTTGGCCATTCTTGAGTTAGTACTGAATCACTTGTTACTCTAATCTACTTCAAATATTGTTACCCATTTCATGTCATTGATGGGGGATACATTAAGGCCCTCCTGTGACGAGTCTTTTCTTGTCGACTTAAACTCATTATCCAGGAATTAGACTTATAAACTAATTGGTACCTTGGAACTTGCATGCCTCAATGACAGGTTTCCTTGCTTTCGACAATGGGTTTTCATTATCGACCTCTGATCGAGAGATTCTGCCAAGTGTTTGACTTCAACTCATTGATTCACATACATTGGATTGTACTGGTGTACCTTGGGAGTCTTTGACATTAATGGTGATTTCTCTCACACTTGTTAACGATATTCACTAATGATCAGTAATCAAGTGGTTTCTACCATGTTTGACTTCAACACATGTATTCACATGGTTAGATTCATACTATAGAGTTGTGGAGATGAAGACCCTGAATCTTTTCTTGTAGATTCAGGTTGCATTGGAGTATATTCAGTTTGTATTGTTGCATAGATCCACACTGTATGTCTCGTAGCTATGTTCAAATTTGAGTCTTTAACACCTAGATCCATTGTGTATTTTTGGTGGCTATGTTCAGATTTGAGTTATAATGGCTGTTGTTGGGTATTCTACCCTACGGACTAATAAGCTAGGGCTCTAAACTTATACGCAGAAAATGACCCTTAAGATTGAACTTTTAACCTTCTACCCAAAATCTCAACCCCTTTTCGAGCAAACAATGGAAGAATCAA
>ML792515.1:637845-652316 GCA_009831015.1 Picea engelmannii | reverse complement strand
AGTCGAACTCTCGGCCATGCATGGCGGAGAGTTTCAGTTAACTGACAAAAATCCCCGAGTCTCGGCGGAAACTTCCCTGATTTTTTGCATTGTTAGGTACTCGCGGGCTGTTTTAGGCTAGCCCGCGGATACCCGCGTGCAGTGAGAGGACAACAAGTGGATGCCCGCGCCTAGTGAGAAGTTAGGGTGCGGGTTTCTTGTTTTGAGTGGTTTTTGAGGAGTTACTCAGCATGGCTTTGGCTAGGAAGAGGCATGAGTTGGCCTGATGCCAGGTAAACCTGTATGGTGCATTTTAGGGTTATAACAATGGCATGGATCCATAGTGTATGTTTGGTGGCCATGACCTGTATTACTTGACATGGATCCTTGCATGTTGACATTTATTCTTTGATTCATTTGTATTCTGAGTATGGGAATGCCTACCTTAGTGATGATATATTATTGTACTGTATTTCCTTGTTTGTTGGCAGGTTTCCGACCGACATGTTCCTTGTTCCCTACACACGCTCGAAAAAGTATTTCAGCTATCACTCTGTTCTAACTTTATCTTTGGGGGGATCTATGTTACACATTATTTTCTTCATCCCTATGATCGTTAATTATGTAAACCTATATGTTTCCTTTAGAGGGGTTAGTGGCTTGAATTCCTGAAGAAAGAAGGGAGAAGAACTTTTCCTAAGAGAAGAAGTTGTGTTTTCCTCTATAAAAACCCTATTTTGGAGGATTTCCGTAGGTTGATCTATATGCAGGGTGCAGAAATGCCCGATTTACGCACTTTTCTCTATATTTGGGTTGCGGAGTTTCCGCAGGTTTCTCTATAGCTAGGGTGCGACGACCTTTTTGCGTCGGAAAAATGAGCATTTTCTCGATGCTTCTAGAAGGAGAAGCTTCTATGGTGAGGTGGCCTCTGAACGGTTTGGATCTTACTCACTTTCATGATTTAGTGGGATCATCCTAACCTCCTCACCTTATCCTCTTCAACTTATAAAAAGAGAGGATCTCTCATTGGAAAAGTTAGCCTGATTGGGTGGGAAAGTTCTTGAGCCTTTGAGATTAGAAATTTGGCTTGATATTGTTATCTTGGTATGTTGTCTTTGAGAATTTCTTTGTCAATATAGATTGTGAATAGATATCATATCCATGGTCTCAGAATCCTTGGAGAAAGAAGTGTGTGGGAAGAAAAGAACTATTGGAAGGAACCTTATGACATCAAGGCATCCGATTGTAATCTCTCTTCCTATTATTTAATATAATACAGTGGCATGCTTCTTTCCCATATAATTATCTTTATTTTATTATATAATTCCTTGATCATATGCATAGGTTGTCATTGAATATACTTTTACTTCTTTCACTTTGGTTGGTTTGTGTCTCACTGCAAGATTAGTATCACAAGAGCACCAGAGAGAAACCGGAACAACAAAGACGTAAGGAAGCAACACTTAAAGGTATGTTTCTCGTCTTTTGTTTGGTAGTAAATTCAATCATTAGAGCCTAGGGAAAGTTCCATGTTCTATCTTGTTTTGTTCTATATCTAGGTGGATCTAGGGAGATTAGTTTATGCCTGCATTTACCGATTTATCCAACAATAGGCCTTTGACCTTGGTTTCCTTCCCCTGCACTTCTTTTCATGTCTATGGTTTCATTTGACAACTTCTTTATCATTCATTGTAGGTATTCTATGTCTCCACTTCCTTTTTCGGGACCTTGTTATGTTTTTTTCCCTGGGGGTCTGGTCAACAAGAGTCCTCTCCTAGGAGGAGGTTGAACTTCCTTCTTAACTAATGAGACTCGAACTTCTTTACATCCCTTCATTTGGAATTCTATAGTTTTGGCTTCCTCAAAATTCTCAGCTAAGGTGGTTTTGGCATCCCTCTTCACAAATATGGAAATAGAAGCATGGATACCATTAGCGTATACTTTGATTTGTAACTCATGAGTGGGTTTAGATTCAGGTTGAAACTTGTTTAGGATAATGGTGAATTGTTGATTGAAGTATTTAACCTTCTCCTTTTAACTCATGGTGGCGGCAAACAACTCGACCATCAAAGCTCCTGTAATGGTTTCTTTTGTGAATTTGTCTAAAACATCCTTTTGAAACTTTGTCCAACTAGTTATAGACCCTACAGGAAAGTTAAAATACCACGTGGAGGCCAAATTCTCAAAAGTATAGGGTAAAATCTTGCAAACTATGTCTTCTTGTTGGACATTCATCAATCTAATAGCTAGTATGAATTTTTTAATATGGTCTTCAGGAAATTCTAATGTTTTTGGATCAAATTTAGGGAGTAACTTTTATGGATGTTGGGGAAGGTTATGTACTCATCCATGGATGGACAAAGCATATATGGCCAACCAAGGTTGATTATTCTAAGGTGGGTTCCCCCTTTCTTCATTATGATCATTATTATCTTCCATGTCTTCTAACTCTGAAACTGAGCATTCTGAGTTAAACCCTTCTTCGTCAAATTCAAAATTGTCGGGCTCAATACAGTAACCAGCTGGTGTTTTGGGGATTAGATTGAGGGGGTGTTTAATATCAATGAGGGAGAAATATATCATGTCTTCTACTTTTTGAAAACAAAATTGGTCGGGGGTGTCGACCATGGGTTTGCTTACTTGTTTTTTATGAGGGAGTAACAAAGTTAAGGGTAGTGATCCAATTTTTCAAATGTAGGCTCTTGTGATTATTTTGAACTGGTTCAACTCCTCATGGGGAAGAGAATAAGGTATTTCAGGGAACAAATATTCTTCCTCTTGCTAGGGTAAGTTACTCATTTCAAGAGTAATCATTGTTTGTGGACGGCATAGACCCTGCCCCCTTCCCTCTGGAATTTTAGGGTTGATCGACCTCCCGGTCTAGGATCGTTCAAGTCAATGAACTAAATGGTTAGTCAAGATCCTGATGGAACCGATTAACTTGACACAGGCCCTTTACCTTCTTAATGTAGGTAATGTGGCACCTATAGACCCTTTCCTTCTTAATGTCAACATATTCTATCTCTCTGTGCTAGGATTCCTCTTTGATATGACCACAAAATTCTACCATGGGCCAGCTCCCTTTGTGCCTTTGTACTTCAGAGATTTCATGAGTTGCTTACTCCCCTTTTTCCCAATTCTTGAATCGACGAATTCCCCGGGACCCGACCTGCGGTCCGCATTCCTCTCACAACTAATGACTGTGATCAAATCATGAGTTTGGACTTCATGAGTCATCTCTTCTCCTGACACTTTCCTTCCTGACTTTCGAATCAGTGAAGTGTCGATCCCAACTCCATGTGTCCTATCCCAATGGACGACCAAGATTACTTCGGCTCTTAGCTCTTTGAGTATTCTCCTCTTAACGTTTATCGAAGGGTTCTTCCTCCGAGCTGCATAGATCTCTACCATGTGTCTTCTGGATCCAACAGTCCAAAATCACTTCGTGTCTCGCGACTTTGTGAATATGTTTTTTTGCACCCACAAAACCTCCCGAAGTTCCTGCTCTCAAACTTTTGCCACTTGTCTCTCCCGACGATGGATAATTTCACTATCTTTGGGACTTCTGCGAGTCCTCAACCCCTTTTGCACACTTAGCGCAAATTATTTCTTTCGATACTTATGCTATTATTGAACTCCTTCTGCACTCCTTATAGAGTTCTGCATAGACTCTTCTGCAACTTTGCTTGGCTTGAAAACCTTCAAAGTTCGTCGTTCCTCTGTGAACTCCCTCATTCCCTCCTAGCAGTTTCTTTGTCTTCCTCCTGAGATTGTAAGATGGACTTACAATATCTTTGGCACACTCCCTGCACTCAAAATCCTTCCTCGACGAATTATCCCTTAGCTTACGGAAGGGTTTAAGGTATCTCCTTTCCTTTTTCGATGCATTCTTGCAAATCCTTCCTTCCTCAGAATGTTCATTAATTTTGGGATTCTCTTAAGGGTTCCAACACTTCTAACAATGTTTCTCTTGTACACTCTCGTTCTTTCTCAATGCCCTCATGGCAGAGTGTTTCAAAGTGTTCAGTAACTCTGATTTGTGATTTATACTACAAATTATTTCTTTCTAAGGTACTTAACCACCTTGAAATTTCCCCCTGAGTCTGTGAATTAACCTGGTATGCCCTCTTGGCAGTCTCTCTTTTGAATGCACCAAGTTCAGACACACACTCCTTGCGTCATCTCAAAGAGTTTTCTCACTATGTCACGCACTCCTTGCACTTAGCCTAGAGAACCAGACCTAATCTGACACACTCGTGGATAGAAAATTGTATCTCTATCCATGCAGATGATTTCTAACATTCATATACAATTCAAATTCATGTAAATGGAATTCATAACACAACATCCATTACACAAAATTTGAAAACAGGAAACACTGTCATTTTCTATTAATGGTAGAATGTGAAATTAAAATAGTGGAGTTCGAGCTACAACTGAGTCTCATCTCTATGTTTTTCTCTCTTGTCTAAATCTATCTTATCTAACCTCCTACAATCCCTACAACCCAACCTCTACTTTGCAACAATTACAAATATTTATACAAGAGGGGCTCGACGAGCTTCCCTTGCAAACTAAACTACTAGTGTCAAATAACCATTCAAAATGCCTGTCTAATGGGAAAATTACAATGATGGAAATCCACTCCAAATCGGATGCAGATCCCTCCTGCTGTCAACCACTTAATGGTGACCTTATCTACATCTTGTGTGAAGGCATAACTTGACTCTTCTAGCTTGTCATCATTAAATTCCTGGATCACGCTTTTGATTCTTGAGGAAAAAAAAGAGAGGGCGACGCTTCTCCCTTTCTTGAATGCGCACCATACAAGTTAATTGACTAGCACATGTTGAGGTGGAGTGATGCTCTTGCATCATACTCCATGGATATGCAAATCATGAGCTCCTGCTCATGATCTTTCCAACGTGGCTGAAATCCTCCTGGATCCCAAACTTTCTCATGGGGTTGTCTTTTGACTCCTCTACTTCGTTGCTTCTGCTCCTTCATCTCCCTTCCTTCTCATGAAGGCTTCCTTATGTACAACTTCTCCATGCTGACCGCTTCCTCTGTTGACCCTAATATCATCGTCCTTATCTCCTCGACCACCTTGTTTAGCTGCTGCATTGACTGTCTCTCCCATTGTAGACTAGCTGGCTGCACTTCTTCCTTGAACATGGGTAAATCCCACTGATCTCCCAAGTTGTATTCTTCATATATTGTGGCCTTAGCTTGCCACTCTGCTGTAGTATCCACTCCTACATGCTTCTCATCACTAGGATTCTGCTCAACTTCCACTCTTCTTGATAGATTGAATCCCGTCAGTCCTTCGCCTGGTCCCATTCCAGCTTCCTCCAACTACTCCTCATGTTGGCGTGTCTCCTCTGGCATGGCTATCTTATGGAAGCCACCTTCTGGTTCCAGAATATCTAACCAATCCTACAGTGCCTTTAACTCCAATTCCCACTGAGTGAGTTACTCAAATGGGTGTTCTCCTTCTATTGGGACATACTTCAATATATGTTTGTCCTCCCTCACGACAGTCTCAATTCGTTGTCCTTCCATCGCATATGAAACATCTGTGCTCCTCTCTCCTCAGATACTTGGTAGGAATATATCAACTCCTCCAATGATCAGAATGTTCCCCTAATCCTTCTCTTAGATGGTGGAAGTTTTCAACTTATCATCATCTTCATTCACACGATTCACAGTTCCGCGTGAATCTCTATCTGAGTGAGGTATTTCTTCTACCTTCTCTCCATCTGTTAACACCCTCTAACATGAAATCTCAGCTGAGCTCCTTTCTTCCCCCTTTCCCACGTAGAAAATTGGTATGTGTCCTCTGCCCACCTGGTAGCGTACGAGATCCACTTATCCCTTCCCATTGCCCACCTAGCAACCTACGGGACCCTTACCAGATCTCTTTCCCTCATCACTGATATTTTCATCATACCTTAGCCACCTTTTTAACACCTATTGCTTCCCTCTAGCCAACAACTTCCGAACATGAAATTTTGTTGTCCTCTTAAAACGCCATTTGTACCTCTAGTGCACCTTTGCCTCCTACTAAATTTTTAATGCTAGCTTCTCCATCTGTGCTATGATTTCACTGAGCTCCTTGTCTATATATTCTTTTATTTTCTACAGGAAGACTCTCCCTTGACCATGTTCATGACTTCCAACAACCATATTTCTTCACCTACAACCCACCTGGTTATTTACCATATGCTACACACCTTGCAAAAACCTCAACAAAATATCGCACTCTGTCTCCCTTGCCTACATAAATCAATTATGCATTATCTCTAATATCTCCTTTGTCTTCTATCTATAGAAAAAAACAAGCTCTGAGATCTCCTTTGTCTACGATCTGTAGACAAAAACAAGCTCTGATATCTCCTTTGTCTATGATCTGTAGACAAAAATAATATCTGATACCACTTTTGGTGCAGACTCCACCCCCTTCCCTTTGGAATTTAGGGGCTACTCAACATCTCGATATAGGATCCTTCAAGTCACCGAACCAAATGGTTCGTCGGGCTCTTGATGGAACCGATTAACTTGACATAGGCCCTTTACCTTCTTGGTGTAGGTAATGTGGTGCTTGTGGACCCTCTCCTTCTTAACGTCAACAGATGCTAGCTCTCTGTGCTAGGATTCCTCCTTGATATGACCATGAGATTTGGCCATGGGATAACTCCCATAGTGCCTCCGTACTTCAGAGATTCTGTGAGCTACTTACTCCCATTTTTATTGATTCCTAAATTGGTGAATTCCCCGGGACCCAATCTATGGTCCACGTTCCTCTCATGAACAACGACTGTGATCAAATCACAAGTTCGGAGTTCACAATTCCTATCTTCTCCCGACTCTGCCCTTCCTGACTTGTGAATCAACGAAGTGCCAATCCCAACTCCACGTATCCTATCCCAATGGACAACCAAGATTACTTTAGCTCTCATCTCTTTGGGTATTCTCCTCTTAAATTTTCTCGAAGGGTTCTTCCTCTGAACTGTGTGGATCTCTACCACGTTTCTTCTAGATACAACGATCCAAAATCACGTCGCACCTCGCAACTTTACTAAGATCTATGTTTTCACCTGACAAACCTCCTGAATTTCTTGCTACCGAACTTCTGCCACCTGTCTCTCCCAACGATGGATAATTTCATTGTCTTCGGGACTTCGATGAGTCCTCGACCCATTTTTCACACTTAATGCAAATTCTTTATTTTGAGACTTAGGCTATTCTTCAACTCCTTATGCACTCCTTGCAGAGTTCTGCGCAGAATCTTCTGTGACTTTTCTCGGCTTGAAAACCTTGAAAGTTCATTGTTCCTCTATGAACTCCCTCATGCCTTGTTGGCAATTTCTTTCTCTCCCTCCTGAGCTTGTAATATGGAATTACAATATCTTTGGCACACTCCTTGCACTCAAATCCGTTCTTCCACAACTTCTCCCTTAGCTTACATAAGGGTTTATGGCATCTCCTTTCCTTTGTTGATGCACTCTTGCAAAGCCTTACTTCCTTAGAATGTTCAGTAATCCTAGGATTCTCTCAAGGGTTCCAACACTTCTAACAATGTTTCTCTTGTAATATCTCATGCTTTCTCTATGCCCTCCTGGAAGAGTGTTTCAGAGTGTTTAGTAACTATGAGATATGATTCCTCCTACACATTATTTATTTCCAAGGTACTTAACCACCTTGAAATTTCCCCCTCATTCTATGAATTAACCTGCTACACCCTCTTAGTAGTCTATCTTCTGACTCCACTGGCTTCGTAGTTTAGACACACACTCCTTGCGTCAACTCATAGAGTTTCCTCTCTCTGTCGTGCACTCCTTGCACTTAGCCTAGAGAACCAGACCTAATATGACACACTCGCAGATAGAAAAATGTATCTCTATCCCTACAGACGATTTCTAACATTCATATACAATTCAAATTCATGTAAATGAAGTTTATAACACAACATCCATTACATAGAATTTGAAAACAGGAAAAAATGTCATTTTCTATTAATGGTAGAATGTCAAATTACAATAGTGGAGTCTAAGCTACAACTGAATCTCAACTCTCTGTGTTTCTCTCCTGGATAAATCTATCTTAGATAACCTCCTACAACCCCTACAACTCAACCTCTACTTTGCAACAATTACAAAGATTTATACAAGAGGGGCTCGATGAGATTCCCTCGCAAGCTAAACTAGTGGTGTCAAATGACCATTCAAAATGCATGTCTAATGGGAAAATTACAATGATGAAAATCTTCTCCAAATCAGATGCAGATCCATCCTTCCATCAACCACTTAATTCCGAACTTATCTCCATCTTGTGTGAAGGAACAACTTGACTCTTCCAACTTGTCATCATTAAATGCCTGGATCATGCTTTTGATTCTCGAGGAACAAAATGAGAGGGCAATGCCTCTCCCTTTCTTGAATGCGCACCATACGAGTTAATTGACTGGCGCGTGCTAAGGTGGAGTGATGCTTCTGCATCAGTGGGATATCTTGAGAATGACTAGCCCTGCATGTGGACTCTTTTGAATTTATAGGTTGTTTGAAATATTAGATTAGAAATATTGTCATCCATTCATTCTACAGGCCCTCCTTCTAGTGCCAATTCTGTTGAGGGGTCCTAAATCACTTTAAATCAACAGTAGGAACCAAACTCACCACCAAGTCCCAATTATATTCTACAACGTTTGATAGTTGAATGGATCCCCATATCTTGTGATCTGACCAAATAATCGATGGGATTTACATAGTGATTTACAAGATATCTTCTTGTGAAAACTCCTCCTTCAGTTTGAACACTCTTTTTTTTTGTATGTTCTCTTATAGATGGGTCTGATAAAAGATAGGTGTTGGTATAAACCAGTTGGGTAAAATAAAAGGGGGGAAACTTAACTACTAAGGAAGGTTGAGCTGAGGATAACTGTTGGGACTTAGAAATGTCGTATTTTCATCCACCTTTCCCTTCATCATTCTTCACATTTCATCGCCCCATTAACCTTTCATGATATCATTTTCATAAATATATTTGGGTTTCACCTTATTATTTTCCACTTTATTCATTTTAAGTATTAAAAGTGAATTTTTGATTAAATATTAGAAAATCGACATGTTTTCATATATATCTGAAAAATGTGTGAGCTTTGTAATGTGTACGAATATGTGAAGGATTAATTCAAAAATACTTCTCAAATACTTCCTCCACCATTTCAAGATTTGAGGAGATAATTCAATCCTATTCCAAGGAGAAGATCATGGATATTTGGTTGTCATATCTTATCTAAGATATATGAGAGATATGTGTGAGGATTTGAAGGGATTATATTTTGTAATAATGGGAAATTGGTTGAGAGAAAAGTGGATCTGTAATTATGCGATGCTTATCTTCTTTTCAAAGCTCTCATGTATAAAAGAGAGTGCTCTCTCTTCATGAGAGGGGGAGAATTGTTATGATGTAGATTGGATTCATGGAAAGACTCGTTTTGTAAACCTACTTGTTGAAGATTAGTGCAAGTTTGAATTCAGTGATATTGTGTCTCTTAGAAGTTAGCATTTGCTAATCTAAAATCTTCCATGTTGGCATCGAAAAGGGCCATCGATCTATCTTGGTAAGCTCATTGTAAATTATTAGTGTAGATTTTCATTTCATGTACCTGTTATTTTGATTTCATGTTATTTTGTTTTGATTTCACTATTAGAATTTATTTCAAAGTGTGGAAATGCAGGAACAGTTGGATCTTCATATTTCACCATACACAATATTTAATGGAGCATCCCATTGCACTTATCTTTCTTTTCCATAATTGATTAGGTTACACCTTGCTAACAAATGCATAATCAAGACCTCCATCTCTCACCCTACATGCACCTATAATGGAATGTTGTGAATGCACAAAGTGTTAATTGTTGTTTGTTTAGTTTCTCTAGGAGATAGAATCAAAATTCATCGTTTCCTTTCATGAGCCATCAATGAACATGTCCATCCCCTGAGCAAGATATTTTTCTTGTTTATGAGTGTTTCTTTCCATCTTTTGAATTATGAGAAGATTGTTATTTTTAAAAATGTGTTGGTTTCTAAATGGTTTTCTTATCTAATGTATACTAAACAGACATAGGAACCTATCTGTTATCGGCACATATAGTGCATCAACTCTACTAATTAAGAATCTCGGTCGATAATTTATGTTTGGTAATATATTATTCATATAATTGCACCAACATTTTGGCACCCTTGGTGGGGAGTTGTAAACGGTAATAAGTAGAATTTGAATTAGATTTCTTTAATGATTTTGGATTGGTTTTATGGATGACCTAAGGGCAAAGAGAAGATGGTAAGATGTGAGGGAATAACCAACACATCCACTTTAGTGGGGTTGCTCCAAAGTTAGGTTGTCCTCTCCCTTTTATGAAAAAGTGTGTTTCTCCTTATTATTTATCAAATGTATTTTTTATTAATGATGAGATAACTTGTGCGAACTGATAACCTGGTGACAACAGGGTCCCAGTAACGCAAGGAGTTCAAGTTTGGTGTGTTTTATTTTTACAAATAGTTTTAATTTCTTAGTTTTAAAATTCAAATCTTTGATGATAAATCAATATCGTTTTTCGATATGGTTTGAGTATGAGTATAATCTTGGAACATCTCACTCAGATCCTAGAAAAAATTGGGATCTCCTCTTCTCTGGAAGATATCTTGACAACAGCCGAAAGCTTAATTACTCCTCTAGATGTGAACGAAGAATCAACATACGAAGAATCCTGCACATTTAATGAAGAACAATTAGGTGACAGGAGGTCGAGGAGGACAACGAGGAGCTACAGCATGATCTAAGAAAGAAAAATTGTGGCTATGAAATCCTTATCGAACGATGGTTTTAAGAGAGTACGAGGTTAGCTTCATTTAGTTTTTATTTTTATTTTTTTAAATTACACTTTCAATAGTTAATTTCGCACGATTATGTAAATTTTCGTTTGTCATTTGCGAAATTCACAATGAACATATTCTTATTACTGTTGTTCTTATCTTTACATTGGAAGTTTGACTACACATAACTAATCTCTAAATTTTAATTAGCATAGAGTAGGTAGGGTAAAGGAATAAAAAACATACTTTTATTTTCAGTTTTTTCTTTCACTTAGAATAAGTATGCCCTCCTCCGCGCTTCGTGCGATCGCGAGCATCAAAAAGTGTAGGATATATTTAAATTTTTTTAGGAATGAATAAATTAATGTTTTGCAAACATGCCTAATTGATTTCATCCTTAATTTGCAAATAATTTATCTCCATTTGCTCATAAATTTATTTTCTTTAATTTTATGTGAATTTGATTTTTTTTTTCTTTAAAATTTAAGAATAATACAATAAAAAAAAGGACAAAACACCAAATGATTTAAGTTAAATTAGGATTCTTTTTATTTATAGGAATAAAAATAAATAAATTAATAAATAAATAATAATAAAAAAAAAATAAAAAATTGTTTTGATTTTATAGCTTTGTGTTTTAACTTTAATAGGAATAAAACATTTAAAAAATAAAACATTAAAAAAAAACATTTAAAAATGTTTTTTATACCAAAAGATTTCATGCTAGTAAACAAATCAATATTAATGTTTGTGCTGCGAGAAAGAGATTGCATCCTTTACTACTTACAGGTATCCATGTGACACGGTTTTTGAGCTTCATAGTGGGAATTCTCTTCGACTCTTTCATAAAGAATGGAAACATGCAAACTATCCATGAGGTGCCCCTCTTCCACAAGATCTTATGATTATTTTCTCAAAATCATTCATGCTCAATTACTGCGCAAACAATAACTTCAACCCAATTCATGATGAGAATAACTCCAGATTGCTATAGCAGATTGTACTTTAACTGCTCGTATAGGAAACATGAATGATGAAAAAAGTATACCTTTGTTCAAAAGATATCTAGAATTAATATCTTATGTCGCTAGTTTTATTAAGAACTTGATGTACAAGAGTTTCTGGCATTTTTCCAGTTGACTGAAAGTGCCTCGTGTATTATCTCAAAAATAACATCTGCAATGGAATGACCTGATAGCATACTGTATTGAATATTTGAGCTCGCCGAGCCGAGGGAAGAACCTATTTCTTGTGTCAACGAGATGGCAGACGTTCAACAATGAATCCAAGGAGTTCATCTTCATATATGGGCATAAAGCACAACCTCCATGAATAGAACAACCTTCACCGTCAATAAATTGTAGTAGTCAATCTTCCCACGTTCTCGTATCTCACCCCCGAGAAATCCACTACATGTTGTCATTACCTCACTCGAACGATGAATAATCATCTATAAAGAACAAAAATTTCCGCCTCTTGTCCAGTAAACTGTTGTTGATGGCATAGGTGTGTGAATGATCAATGCACAGGCGTGGATGTCGTCGAGATTAGTTTCTGGAAATCGAGATCTACTCCTGAGAAAGTGGCCACGAAATTAAATTCGATGAGGATGGAAGCATCTAGAAGGGGTTCAAACGAAATACTATATATTAGCCAGCTAACAGCCTTATTGTTGCAGATCTCCAAAATTCCCTTATCCGTATCCAACTAGCAACCTTATCATTGCAAATCTCCAGAAATATGAGCCTTCTCTCTCTTTTTTTTTTGCGAAAGCCCATAAATCTTGCCTCTGTGTGTGTTGAGAGGAGGTGCCTTCTGTGGACCACTCTGCTGCTTAATTAACTTACCATTCCTTAAAGAAAAATATGGCCATTACAAACATTGTTAGTGGACACAGTATGCCCACATGCCATGCCACACAATTTCTCCATCCACATCTTATAAATGCCACAACCTTGGCCTGTCATTCCTATCTATTTTCTTGCAGAGATTTCAAATTTCAATTATTTGTGAAGTTGCGAGAAAGAAATTCTTGTTTCGTCAATCTTTGTCTTCTCTTACAGAAATTCTCTTACGAAATCAAACCAAATTCAGGGTAATCTGTGAAGCTAGATTTTGTTGTTATCGTCCTCCAAAATGGTGGGAAGTCGAAGCATCCACCAATTGATGTTGACGGCATGGATATCTATGTTTTTTGTTACATTTATGTATTTTCTCTATTTGATCATTGCAGAGTCACCTATGGTTTATAAGACAATTAGGGTGGTGAACAATTGCACATTTCCTATGTGGCCTGCGACTGTGGGGTCAACTGATCTTCCTCCTGCTCAGATGAGAAAAGTGAGAGAAGGGGAGTCAAATTCATGGAAGGAAAATCCATTCTAGTCGGGATCCATTTGGGGAAGGACTGGTTACTTCTTCAATTCCCAATGGATCGGAGGCTGTGATTCCGGTGATTATGGAGGAAATCTACAGTGCAAAGATGAGAGTCATATAATGGCAATCACAAAAGAGGAGTTCAAACTTATGGGAGGAATAATGAAGCCAGACACGTATTCTGTTATGTTGGAGAAGGGTTACAATCTTCCAATTTCTATGGTTCCAAGCTATGTTGCCACTAATATCAGTAGTCGTTGCCCTTGCGAGTCCATGGAGTGCACACCGAACACTAATGTGGTGTGCCCGAAAGATTGTGGGGATAAGGGTGACACCAGAATCAACGACGCCACCTCTATGATTGCAAAGATTGCATCTAATGGTGATCGATTAAAAAACCAATCTGGGCATTCAACAACCTGCCCGTGCAAGGGAGATACAACCAAACTTGGCATATAAACCTTGGTCAGGATTTTCTTATATTGTTGTTTGAATAAATGAAAGTGATGTGGAATTTGACCATATCATGCAATGGTTAATATGTTTTATCAAATTATCAATTACCAGTTAGGTGAGCCTTCATGGAAAGTGATATTGGGGAGGTGAGACTCGACAAAAATGAGCAAAAGTGGTGAAAACAATACATTCCGCCTCCCACTTCCAGTCTGAGCAACCTCATCTCACTATTCTAAGCGCGGGGACTCTCTACAAAGGAGATGATTGCACTCTCTGGTAATAATAATGACGATGGCCATGACATAATAATTGGTTTGAACTCTGGATATGTATTACATGTTGATGAGTACAACAGAGGAGATGTATTACCGAAGAAGAGATGCACGATTTTCTAGGAGGGAAGACTACGTTAATATCACGACGTTTCTTATGGGTGTTGCAGGTCTCTGAATTCTCTCGGTGGTTGGTAGTTGGGATAGTACCTTATTCCATGTTGCATACACAGAGATGACAGTGTGAGAATGATATCTAATTTAGAGTGTCCTCATTGAGCCATCCCGATGAGCAAGACAAGTTGCTTCGATCCCAAAAATTTCAGGTAATCATCCATCATTCTATCCCAAGAGAGTCAACAGGAAATAGATATTTTGTCAAAACTTTTATGATGGTTTCTCTTGTTTTAAATGTTCCACGAAGGATTTCCTTTTGTTGATGGTTTTTTTGTTTTGCGAACAATAAAACAAAGCACACAAAAAAATAAAAACTTATATATACAAATATAT
>ML792515.1:624353-637796 GCA_009831015.1 Picea engelmannii | reverse complement strand
AAACAAAACCAAAGCAAGAATCTTTTATTTGCAAAAAGAAAAACAATATAAAAATAAAAAACACTTAAAAATTAAAAATCAAAACAACAAAAACAAATCAAATTGCAAATGGACATTTTCTAATTCCCGAAAACAATATGTTTAACATTAATTTGTTTTTCTTAAGTCACTTCAAGAAGAAATCAACAATGGAATACGCGTGCAACGAAAACTTGTAAAACACACTTTTTATCTCTTTAATTTTCCACATTCGTACTTAATCTTGCATTTTTATGTTTTACAATGATCTCACAAATTTGATTGCAGGATTAGTACTAAGTTTGATTTTAGGAATAAAGACGCTCACATTCCATGCCATAGTGATTTTCAATAATCGCAACATTTTTCTGAAAAAACATGCTTTGTTGATTGCTTGAAGGAATTGTTACTCATCATAAACATAACGACGTTTGTTGTTATACATAAACCTTTCATAAACCCAATTGTGTCATGAATGTTTTCCCTCCATATTTTCCTTCAAACGCACATTAGTCATCCATGTCTTGAAGTACACTTTGCATCACCTTATCAATCACGACTTCACACATGCCCATTCTTTTCTGAGTCCCATACATTTTTTCCTTCTTTTTTTTCATTTCATCTTTCCTTCTGAACAAAGCCAGTCACCTCCTTTTCCATGATTACACTGCCTTACTATAAACACTGTTGCTAATGAGATATTTGTTGGATCATGTTGTCATTGATGCCAATGGTTTGATTGATTTATGTCAATTTATTGATTGATGTCAAAGGATTGATTGATTGATGATTGATTTAATATAATATGTATTGTCCTTGATGAGAATGCATAGATGAAGATGGATCAATGAGTTGTCATTGATATGATGAAGATGGATCAATGAGTTGTCATTGATACATGATGAAAATGGATTGATGTGGTTTCATTGGTATATGATGCATTGTTAGAAAAATGTATAGATGACTCATTATTGTCTTATCATGATTGATAAGGTACATAAATGGATGAACTCCAAAGTGGTCCCCTTATGGTGAAATCCCTCACGAGAAGATGCTTTGTTGATTGAGTTATCCCAGAAGAATGGTTGGACGACCCATGCTCTCATTATTGTCTTATGATTATTGATAAGGTGCACAAATGGATAAAATCCAAAGTGGTCCCCTTATGGTGAAAGCCCTCACAAGAAGACGCTTTGCGGATTGAGTTATCCTAGAAGAATGGTTGGAGGACCCATGCTTGTATGTGGAATAATGAGATGAAGGACATTGAATTTATCATGGAAAATATCCTAGATGTATAGTTCTTGTCATGCCATTTCTGGTGGTATGTAAAACGTCACATAAATCCTTACGGTTAGAGAGTTATGGCCATGAGAAGTTGGAGACCCCAGGTTTGGGTAATGGAACCAAGTTTGTTTGATGGGTAACGGTATGAGTTATGATATATTTTCAAGCAATACTATTCTATATGGATAGTAAATGCCATTCCATTTCTGGTGGTATGTGGAACGTTACATAACTCCTCATAGTTTCAGAGTTATGGCCTTACGAAGTTGGAGGACCCTCACATGTCATGTAGAAGCCCCAAAAGGTCATAGTAGTCAAAGTGGTTTAAGGGTTTTTAAAAGGTAAATAATAAAGTGAAGTGATGAGTGTACTATAATTCAAAGTGAATACAAAATAAATTATTTAAATAATAAATTTAATGGAGAAATCAGAAGTGGGTTAACCCTAAAATAAGGAAAGTGGGGCCAAGTGACCTAGAAGATGTTTTTAAGGAAGCTACTTGGAGAGTATAAATAAGAGGCAATGCTCTCTCATTTTAATCACACTTGAGAATATTGAATATATATATGTGTCTGAGGTAAACAAGGATATATAAGATGAAATTCAGAGGAAAGGTGAAGAAAAGAAGGCCGAAATGCAAGGAAGGATAAATTCTTTTGATGGTTCTTTCTAAGGTATGTTATTTACAGGTCATCTCACCATTTTAGCTATAAATTTTTTTATATAATTATTCAGACCGTAAAATATCTATGACATTGAAAAAATATACCCAAGTATCTGTGGTAAAAAATTCAACATGTGGGTCGTTGTATTTTGGGAGTTACACTACGTGGAAAACAGGGTTTGTGGCTAGTCCTGAAACTAGTCAAAAACAAGTGTTTCGGGTAAAAACGTCATAACTTCTTCATAATAGATCCAAATTACGTGAGAAAAAATGTGTTGGTTAGGGAAAAGGAATTACAATCCTTGATGAGGAAAAATATTCTACTTGGAGAATATATATTAGAGTATATTTGAAGACAATGGGAGTAGTTATTTGGAAGACAGCCATTGGTGGATCAGTTTAATTGAAGAACAAGTCAACGTTTGAATCTCAAAGGGAAGGAAATAAGAATGATGCATTGGCTCTCAATACCATTCTTAGTGGACTTTCAAGACCTATCAAAGAGAGCATGGGACAATGAACTTCCGCCAAGGATCTATGGCTAAAGCTAGAGGAGATAGATCAAAAAACGAAAGAAGATGTTGAAGACCACTCCATCACGATTATCAAATGTAAAGAATCTCTAACTCTTGATTTCATATGTGATGATTTTAAAGGAAAAGAATCATGTGACGATTTTGGCAAGAAGGAATATATTGAAGATACTTCAAATGAAGGTAAAGAATCTCCAATGACTCTTGATTTCATTGATTCAAAATGTGATGATGTTGATTTTTTCTCAAGTGAAGAAGATGATCTAGAAATAGTTTGTGTAAAGTTTGATGATAGTTATCCCATGGAAATAATAGAATAAAATCTATTAGAACTTCAAAAGGAAATTGAAGAGGGTTTATATAGATATACAAGTGATCATTTTTATACACACTATAACTGTCTTTCGAATAACACTAAAACGTTTCTTAGGAGGAGTCAAAGGTACATATTGATGTTAAAGGAAATGATCAAAGAGAGCAATAAGACTCAACTAGAAGAAAAGGAAGAAGAAATCACAAGACTAAAGAATGAAAAATAAAATGTGAACGTAGATAATGAAATTAGAAAAAGTTTTGAAACTATTGTCCATCTCAAGATCCAAATTGAAGAAGCCAAAAGAATAGAGGAACTATTGAAGAATCAAATAAATGAAAATGAAGAGTCATGTTGTAAGCTAGAAGCCGAAATTGTTGACCTTAGAAAGAAGGTAGAAAATTCAAACAAATTCTTGAATAGCTCACTAATACTAGATGAGATCTTAGAAAGTCAAAGATCACCATATGATAAATCAGGTCTTGGATACAAAGGAGAAGATACACATTCTGAAGCAAGCACCTCAAAGAAGCATTAGGTAAATCCATCAAAGAAGGAAGACAATGTTGCAAAGAAACCATCTACACAAGGAAAATAAAATTTCAAAAGAACAAAGCAAGGAAGACATCAAGAAGCTATTCTTGGGACACGAAAGAAAAGGTATGAAAGTATTTTTCATGGCCATTGTTATTCATGTAATGGATATGGTCACAAAGCTTTTGAATGTAGATATTATGAAAGTAGATATAATGGAATATTTTAGAACACCATGAGGTGTTGGAGATGTGATCAATTAGGACACATTGTTGTTCACTGTAACACTATGAGATGCTACAACTGTAGTGGATTTGGCCACAAATCCCATGAGTGTTGGAACACAAGAAGAAAGTCCATGATGAGAACTTAAATAGCATGGCTAGAAGAAGTAATGAAGTAAGGAACAGAGACATATTTGAAAAGATGGATGCTCAGAGCTCAAGTTTTGAGGAGCAGAGACATCTACAAAAGTCGATGAAGAAGATATAGAAGACAGAACATAATGAATGACTAAAGGGAAGCTCAAGTAAGTCATCTACTGAAGCGTACGTGGGTGACAGTGGTATATTCCTTCTACATACACAGGATGACCTTGTATAGGTCACATACATATGTGAGCTATTGTGTAGGAGACCGCATATATGTGGTAAAGCCTTGAGAAAAAGGCTATGCACATGGATTGCAACTTGATGTGACGGTATGACACTTTGTTGCAGGGTCTGACATTGTTTGTTGTAGGTCCTGACACTATTTCTAGTAGGTTTAAGTGTTCATATATTGGATTATGTAAAATAAAATCTCAAGTGCATGACACGAACCCATGATTATGGATTGATGTTGATCTGTTGGTGTACATGGTTGGTACATATTTGAGTTTCATTGATATATCTAATGATGTATTATTGGTAGCATATGTTGATATCATGGTGCATGCATTTTTCATGTGGATTGGGCTACATATTGGCTAGTAAGTTGATGAGGTGATCATGTTGTACATAATTGTTGATCTATAGTTGATGCATGATTGGTACTTTTCTAGTACATTGGAAGAGGCACCTACTAGCAGTTTGATTGGCACATCTTTTATGGAGGATTTGGCATACATATATGGGATTCATCATTTTGTGGTATTGGTACATGGTAATTTACATGTTTGGTACACTCATAGATGACATATGCTTGATGATACTACACAAACGATACTACTTGATTAGAACAACAATTGACATTTGTTTGAGATACCTAATTGTGGCACTTCGTTCATGATGGAGACATATCATGAGTGATATGATACATTGTTTGGCATGTTGGTAGATGCACATGGTTGGCATATTGGTAGATGCACATCATTGGCATATTGGTAGATGCACATGTCGGCATGTTGATAAAGGCATATGATTGATACATTCCATGGATGATATCTTTTGGCACATTGCATGATGTTGATGTACATAGGTGTTGTGCATGATGAGCACACATTTTGTAAAGAATGTACTTGGTTGATATTTTGTTCATGATTCTTTATTGACATATCTTTTCCTTCATGATGCTTGGTACGACATGCATTTGATGCATGAACAAGTCCAAGGATCGGGATATGGTAGAACAATGTTCATCTTGCAGAAAAGATAGGGGAGACATACCCATAGGGGGAGTCATTCTTCTTCCCATGATTCTAGGAGGATATATTTATTAGATGCATACCTAGAAAAGATCCCTATACTTGAAGAAAGAGCACAGAAGCATAATTTCAGGGGAAGCAATGGTCACAGGGGGAGTATGTTCGATGTATCTTCATCATTACTTTAGACTGATATATCTTGTTCAAAATGGGAGAGATTATTTAGAGAAAAATCAAGGGCATTCAGACAAGGGGAGCAACCGCAAGGAGAGTTCAAGCAAGGGGAGCAGCCCCAAGATGAGAATGTCCCTTTTCCATTGATGCCAAAGGGGGAGAGTTAATCACATTGATGTTATTGATGTTTATTGATGGGGAGAGATAGTCACATTGACTATTGATGTAGAGTATGACGTATCTACATGTTGATATCAATAATTGGTAATTGGTGTTCACATCAATGTTGGTATTGCCATCAATGCCAAAGGGGGAGATTGTTGGATCATGTTGTCATTGATGCCAATGGTTTGATTGATTGATTTCATTGATTTATGTCAAGTTATTGATTGATGTCAAAGGATTGATTGATGTCAAAGGATTGATTGATTGATGATTGATGTAATATAATATGTATTGTCCTTGATGAGAATGCATAGATGAAAATGGATCAATGAGTTGTCATTGATATGATGAAGATGAATCAATGAGTTGTCATTGATACATGATGAATATGGATCGATGTGGTTTCATTGGTATATGATGCATTTTTTGAAAAATGTATAAATGAATCATTATTGTCTTATCATGATTGATAAGGTACACAAATGGATGAACTCCAAAGTGGTCCCCTTATGGTGAAAGCCCTCACGGGAAGACACTTTGTGGATTGAGTTATCCTAGAAGAATGGTTGGAGGGCCCATGCTCTCAATATTGTCTTATCATGATTGATAAGGTGCACAAATGGATGAACTCCAAAGTGGTCCCCTTATGGTGAAATCCCTCATGAGAAGACACTTTATGTATTGATTTATCCTAGAAGAATGGTTGGAGGACACATGCTTGTATGTGGAATAATGAGATGAAGGACATTGAATTTTTCAGGGAAACTATCCTAGATGTATAGTTCTTGCCATGCCATTTCTGGAGGTATGTAGAACACCACATAACTCCTCACGTTTATAGAGTTATGGCCATGAGAAGTTGGAGACCCCAGGTTTGGGTAATGGACCTAAGTTTGTTTGATGGGTAACGGTCTGAGTTATGATATATTTTTAGACAATACTATTCTATATGAATACCACATTTCATGCCATTTCTGGTGGTAAGTGGAACGTGACATAACTCCTCATGGTTTGAGAGTTATGGCCTTATGAAGTTGGACAACCCTCACATGTCATCTAGAAGCCCCAAAAGGTCAAAGTAGTCAAAGTGGTTTAAGGGTTTTTAAAAGGTAAATATTAAAGTGAAGTGATGAGTGTACTATAATTCAAAGTGAATACAAAATAAATTATTTAAATAATAAATTTAATGGAGAAATTAGAAGTGGGTTAACCCTAAAATAAGGAAAGTGGGGCCAAGTGACCTAGAAGATGCTTTTAAGGAAGCTACTTGGAGAGTATAAATAAGAGGCAATGCTCTCTCATTTTAATCACACCTCAGAATATTGAATATATATATGTTTCTGAGGTAAGAAAGGATATATAAGACAAAATTCATAGGAAATATGAAGAAAAGAAGGCGGAAATGCAAGGAAGGATAAATTCTTTTGATGGTGCTTTCTAAGCTATGTTATTTACAGGTCATCTCACCATTTTCGCTATAAAATTTTTAATATAATTATTTAGACCGTGAAATTGCTATGACATTTAGAAAATATACCCAAGTATCTGTGGTAAAAAATTCAACTTGCGGGTCTTTGTAATTTGGGAGTTACACTCCGTGGAAAATAGGGTTTGTGGCTAGTCCTGAAACTAGTAAAAAACAAGTGTTTCGGGTAAAAACATCATAACGTTTTCATAACAGATCCAAATTCTGTGAGACAAAATGTGTTGTTTATGGAAAACGAATACCAATCCTTGATAAGATAAAATATTCTACTTGGATAATAGATATGAGAGTGTATTTGAAGACAATGGGAGTAGCTATTTGGAAGACAACCATTGGTGGATAAGTTTCATTGAAGAACAAGTCAAAGATTGTAGTTCAAAGGAATGGAAATAATAATGATGCATTGGCTCTCAAGACCATTCTTAGTGGAATTTCAAGACCTATCAAAGAGAGCATGGGACAATGAACTTCCGCCAAGGATGTATGGCTAAAGCTAGAGGAGACATATCAAAAAATGAAAGAAGATGTTGAAGACCACTCCGTCAAGATTATCAAATGTAAAGAATCTCTAACTCTTGATTTCATATGTGATGATTTTAAAGGAAAAGAATCATGTGATGATGTTGGCAAGAAGGAATATATTGAAGATACTTCAAATGAAGGTAAAGAATCTCCAAAGACTCTTGATTGCATTGATTCAAAATGTGATGATGTTGATTTTTTCTGAAGTGAAGAAGATGATCTAGAAATAGTTTGTGTAAAGTTTGTGGATAGTTATCCCATGGAAAGAATAGAAGAAAATCTATTAGAACTTCAAAAGGAAATTGAAGAGGGTTTATATAGATATACAAGTGATCATTTTTATACACACTATAACTATCTTTCGGATAACACTAAAACGTTTCTTAGGGGGAGTCAAAGGTACATATTGATGTTAAAGGAAATGCTCAAAGAGATCAATAAGACTCAACTAGAAGAAAATGAAGAAGAAATCACAATACTAAAGAATGAAAAATAAAATGTGAAGGTAGATGATGAAATTAGAAAAGGTTTTGAAACTATTGTCCATCTCAAGACCCAAATTGAAGAAGCCAAAAGAATAGAGGAACTATTGAAGAATCAAATAAATGAAAAGGAAGAGTCATGTTGTAAGCTAGAAGCTGAAATTGTTGACATGAGAAAGAAGTTAGAAAATTCAAATAAATTCTTGAATAGCTCACTAATAGTAGATGAGATCTTAGAAAGTCAAAGATCACCATATGATAAATCAGGTCTTGGATACAAAGGAGAAGATACACATTCTGAAGCAAGCACCTCAAAGAAGCATGAGGTAAATCCATCAAAGAAGGAAGACAATGTTGCAAAGAAACCATCTACACAAGGAAAATAAAATTTCAAAAGAACAAAGCAAGGAAGACATCAAGAAGCTATTCTTGGGACACGAAAGAAAAGGTATGAAAGTATTTTTCATGGGCATTGTTATTGATGTAATGGATATGGTCACAAAGCTTTTGAATGTAGATATTATGAAAGGAGATATAATGCAAGATTTTATAACACCATGAGGTGTTGGAGATGTGATCAATTTGGACACATTGTTGTTCACTGTAACACTATGAGATGCTACAACTGTAGTGGATTTGGCCACAAATCCCATGAGTGTTGGAACACAAGAAGAAAGTCCATGATGAGAACTTAAAACAACATGGCTAGAAGAAGTAATGAAGTAAGGAAGGGAGACATATTTAAAAATATGGGTGCTCAGAGCTCAAGTTTTGAGGAGCAGGGACATCTACAAAAGTCGGTGAAGAAGATAGAGCAGACAAACCATAATGAAAGACTAAAGGGAATCTCAAGTAAGTCATCTACTGAAGCATACGTGTGATAGTGGTATATGCCTTGTACATACACAGGAAGACTTTGTATAGGTCACATACATATGTGAGTTGTTGTGTAGGAGACCGCATATATGTGGTAAAGCCTTGAGAAAAAGGCTATGCACATGGATTGCAACTTGATGTGATGGTATGCCACTTTGTTGCAGGGTCTGACATTGTTTGTTGTAGGTTCTGACACTATTTCCTGTAGGTTTAAGTGTTCATCTATTGGATTATGTAAAATAAAATCTCGAGTGCATGACACCAACCCATGAGTATGGATTGATGTTGATTTGTTGGTGTACATGGCTGGTACATATTTGAGTTTCATTGATATATCTAATGATGTATTATTGGCAACATATATTGATATCATGGTGCATGCATTTTTCATGTGGATTGGGCTACATATTGGTTGGTGAGTTGATGAGGTGATCATGTTGTACATAATTGTTGATCTATAGTTGATGCATGATTGGTACTTTTCTAGTACATTGGAAGCGACACCTACTAGCAGTTTGATTGGCACATGTTTTATAGAGGATTTGGCATACATATATGGGATTCATCATTTCGTGGTATTGGTGCATGGTAATGTATATGTTTGGCACACTCATAGATGACATATGCTTGATGATACTACACCATCGGTACTACTTGATTAGAACAACAATTGACATTTGTTTGAGATACTTGATTGTGGCACTTGGTTCATGATGGAGACATATCATGAGTGATATGATACATTGTTTGGCATGTTGGTAGATGGACCTGGTTGGCATATTGGTAGATGCACATGGTTGGCATATTGGTAGATGCACATGTCGGCATGTTGATAAAGGCATATGATTGATACATTCCATGGATGATATCTTTTGGCACATTGCATGATGTTGATGTACATAGGTGTTGTGCATGATGAGCACACATTTTGTACAAAATGTAATTGTTTGATATTTTGTTCATGATTCTTTATTGACATATCTTTTTCTTCATGATGCTTGGTATGGCATGCGTTTGATGCATGAACATGTCCAAGGATCATTTTATGGTAGCACAATGTTCATCTTTCAGAAAAGATAGGGGATACATACCCATAGGGGGAGTCATTTTTCTTCCCATGATTCTAGGAGGATATATTTACCAGATGCATACCTAGAAAAGATCCCTATACTTAAAGAAAGAGCATAGGAGCATAATTTCAGGGGGAGAAATGGTCACAGGGGAAGTATGTTTGATGTATCTTCCACATTACTTCAGAGTGATATATCTTGTTCAAAATGGGAGAGACTATTCAGAGAAAAATCGAGGGCATTCAGACAAGGGGATCAGCCCCAAGGAGAGTTCAAGCAAGGGGAGCAACCCCAAGATGAGAATTCCCCTTTTCCATTGATGCCAAAGGGGGAGAGTTAATCACATTGATGTTATTGATGTTTATTGATGTTGAGAGATATTCACATTGCCTATTGATGTAGAGCATGACGTATCTACATGTTGACATCAATAATTGGTAATTGGTGTTGACATCAATGTTGGTATTGCCATCAATGCCAAAGGGGGAGATTGTTGGATCATGTTGTCATTGACACCAACGGTTTGATTGATTGATATCATTGATTTATGTCAAGTTATTAATTGATGTCAAAGGATTGATTGATTGATGATTTATATAATATAATATGTATTGTCCTTGATGAGAATGCATAAATGAAGATGGATCAATGAGTTGTCATTGATATGATCAAGATGAATCAATGAGTTGTCATTGATACATGATGAAGATGGATCGATGTGGTTTCATTGGTATATGATTCATTTTTTGAAAAATGTATAAATGAATCATTTTTGTCTTATCATGATTGATAAGGTACACAAATGGATGAACTCCAAGGTGGTCCCCTTATGGTGAAAGCCCTCACAGGAAGAGACTTTGTGGATTGCGTTATCCTAGAAGAATGGTTGGAGGGACCATGCTCTCATTATTGTCTTATCATGATTGATAAGGTGCACAAATGGATGAATTTCAAAGTGCCCCCCTTATGGTAAAATCCCTCATGGGAAGACACTTTGCATATTGAGTTATCCTAGAAGAATGGCTGGAGGACACATGCTTGTATGTGGAATAATGAGATGAAGGACATTGAATTTCTTAGGGAAACTATCATAGATGTATAGTTCTTGTCATGCCATTTTTGGGGGTATGTAGAACGCCAAATAACTTCTCACGGTTAGAGAGTTATGGCCATGAGAAGTTGGAAACCCCAGGTTTGGGTAATGGACCTAAGTTTGTTTGATGGGTAACTGTCTGAGTTATGATATATTTTTAGACAATACTATTCTATATGAGTAGTACATTTCATGCCATTTCTGGTGGTATGTGGAATGTCACATAACTACTCATGGTTTGAGATTTATGGCCTTATGAAGTTGGACGACCCTCACATGTCATCTAGAAGCCCCAAAAGGTCAAAGTAGTCAAAGTGGTTTAAGGGTTTCTAAAAGGTAAATATTAAAGTGAAGTGATGAATGTACTATAATTCAAAGTGAATACAAAATAAATTATTTAAATAATAAATTTAATGGAGAAATTAGAAGTGGGTTAACCCTAAAATAAGGAAAGTGGGGCCAAGTGACCTAGAAGATGTTTTTAAGGAAGCTACTTGGAGAGTATAAATAAGAGGCAATGCTCTCTCATTTTAATCACACCTCAGAATGTTGAATATATATATGTGTCTGAGGTAACCAAGGATATATAAGACGAAATTCAGAGGAAATATGAAGAAAATAAGGCTGAAATGCAAGGAAGGATAAATTCTTTTGATGGTGCTTTCTAAGCTATGTTATTTACAGGTCATCTCACCATTTTCGCTATAAAATTTTTAATATAATTATTCAGACTGTGAAATTTCTATGACATTGAGAAAATACACCCAAGTATCTATGGTAAAAAATTCAACTTGTGGGTCGTTGTATTTTGGGAGTTACACTCCGTGGAAAATAGGGTTTGTGGCTAGTCCTCAAACTAGTCAAAAACAAGTGTTTCGGGTAAAAACGTCATAACTTCTTCATAACAGATCCAAATTCTGTGAGACAAAATGTGTTGGTTAAGGAAAATGAATACCAATCCTTTATGAGGAAAAATATTCTACTTGGAGAATATATATGAGAGTGTCTTTGAAGACAATGGGAGTAGCTATTTGGAAGACAACCATTGGTGGATCAGTTTCATTGAAGAAGAAGTCAAAGTTTGCAGCTCAAAGGGAAGGAAATAGGAATGATGCATTGGCTCTAAAGACCATTCTTAGTGGACTTTAAATACCTATCAAAGAGAGCATGGGACAATGAACTTCCGCCAAGGATCTATGGCTAAAGCTAGAGGAGACAGATCAAAAAATGAAAGATGATGTTGAAGACCACTCTGTCAAGATTATCAAATGTAAAGAATATCTAACTCTTGATTTCATATGTGATGATTTTAAAGGAAAATAATCATGTGATGATGTTGGAAAGAAGGAAGATATTGAAGATACTTCAAATGAAGGTAAAGAATCTCCAATGACTCTTGATTGCATTGATTCAAAATGTGATGATGTTGATTTTTTCTCAAGTGAAGAAGATGATCTAGAAATAGTTTGTGTAAAGTTTGATGATAGTTATCCCATGGAAAGAATAAAATAAAATCTATTAGAACTTCAAAAGGAAATTGAAGAGGGTTTATATAGATATGCAAGTTATCATTTTCATACACACTATAACTATCTTTCGGATAACACTAAAATGTTTCTTAGGAGGAGTCAAAGATACATCTTGATGTTAAAGGAAATGCTCAAAGAGAGAAATAAGACTCAACTAGAAGAAAAGGAAGAAGAAATCACAAGACTAAAGAATGAAAAATAAAATGTGAAGGTAGATGATGAAATTAGAAAAAGTTTTGAAACTATTGTCCATCTCAAGACCCAAATTGAAGAAGCCAAAAGAATAGAGGAACTATTGAAGAATCAAATAAATGAAAAGGAAGAGTCATGTTGTAAGATAGAAGCTGAAATTGTTGACCTTAGAAAGAAGGTAGAAAATTCAAACAAATTCTTGAATAGCTCACTAATACTAGATGAGATCTTAGAAAGTCAAAGATCACCATATGTTAAATCAGGTCTTGGATACAAAGGAGAAGATACACATTCTGAAGCAAGCACCTCAAGGAAGCATGAGGTAAATCCATCAAAGAAGGAAGAAAATGTTTCAAAGAAACCATCTACACAAGGAAAATAAAATTTCAAAAGAACAAAGCAAGGAAGACATCAAGAAGCTATTCTTCGAACATGAAAGAAAAGGTATGAAAGTATTTTTCATGGGCATTGTTATTCATGTAATGGATATGGTCACAAAGATTTTGAATGTAGATATTATGAAATTAGATATAATGGAATATTTTATAACACCATGAGGTGTTGGAGATGTGATCAAGTAGGACACATTGTTGTTCAATGTAACACTATGAGATTCTACAACTGTAGTGGATTTGGCCACAAATCCCATGAGTGTTGGAACACAAGAAGAAAGTCCATGATGAGAACTTAAAATAGCATGGCTAGAAGAAGTAATGAAGTAAGGAAGGGAGACATATTTGAAAATATGGATGCTCAAAACTCAAGTTTTGAGGAGCAGGGACATCTACAAAAGTTGTTGGTTGTGGAGCCTGATTAGCTTCCTGATTCATAGGTCCTTTCTTTCAGCCATGTTTATACCCCATGAAGTATTTACACCCCAG
>ML792515.1:598333-620939 GCA_009831015.1 Picea engelmannii | reverse complement strand
AGGAAAAATCGCAAACTGACATTGTCTCAGGGTGAGTACACAAAGAAGGTGTTGGAGAGGTTTAGAATGCAGAATGCAAAACTAGTTAGTACACCTTTGGCCATCCATTTCAAATTAACTAAGGAAATGTGTCCCAAGACACATGAGGAGATAGAATACATGTCCAAGGTCCCTTATTCATCAGCAGTTGGCAGCTTGATGTACGTAATGGTTTGCACAAGACCAGATATTGCACATGCAGTGGGAGTTGTGAGAAGGTATATGAACAATCTAGGTAAACAACATTGGGAGGCAGTAAAGTGGATTCTCGGGTATTTGAGAGGTACTACTACACATGCATTTTGCTTTGGAGGTTCAGACACTTTTCTACAGGGATATGTTGATTCAGGTATGGTAGGTGATAAAGACAACATGAGGAGCACCACAGGGTATGTTTTTACTATAGGTGGAACAACAGTAAGTTAGATTTCCAAAATACAAAAGGTTGTTGCACTTTCAACAACAGAGGCAGAGTATGTTGTTGCTACAGAGGCTAGTAAAGAGATGATTTGGTTACAAAGGTTTATGGAGGAATTGGCAAAGAAGTAGGAGAACAGCTGGTTGTACTGTGACAGTCAGAGTGCCATTCACCTTCCAAAGAAATCATCCTTCCATTTGAAGACTAAGCATATATAGTTGAGGCACCACTTCATACGATCCGCCTTGGAAGATGGACAATTGAAGATGGAAAAGATACACACTAGCCAGAATCCTGCAGACATGTTAACAAAGGGAGTAACCAAGGAGAAATTGAGTTCCTGCTCAGTTTCAGTTGGTATTCAAGAATGAAGATGAAAATGAGAAATTTTCCAGGTCCAAGAAGGTTCATAGTCCAACATATACAACAGCGGTGGAGTTGTTGAGATTAGTCTCCAAGTGGGAGATTGTTGGTTGTGGAGCCTGATTATCTTCCTAATTTAGAGGTCCTTGCTTTCAGTCGTGTTTATACCCCATGAAGTATTTACACCACAGAAGTATGTACACTCTTCCACATGGGGGAGTGCAAAGGGGGGGTACCCCCTCTGCGGGGTCTAGGGGGGCTATCCCCTTGGCTTGGGGGTCTAGGGGAAAGTAGGACCCTAGTGGGGGTTCAGGGGCAAAGCCCCCGAAGGAAAAATTGCCTTGTAAAAGTATATTGTAATTTCATTGTAAATCTGGACCGCTCATTATAAGGTCGCAGATCTAACAGTAGAGATTATGTTAGGGTTTTTTTCACTAGAAGGAAACCCTCTTTTATGAGGGAAATGTATTGCAGCTATGGATGATGGTGAATATTGTATTCTGAGAGAGGAGACTGTGAGAGAATGAAGAGGAAGTTACAACGGGTTTTTCTATAGGTTGTATCCCTTCATTTGTTGAATAATAATAAAGGAAGGACATGGAAATTTCTCTGGTGGACGTAGCCCACACTGGGTGGACCACATAAATCTATGTCTCTCTTGTATCGTGTGTCTTCTGTGTTTTGTTTCTGCATTTGTTTTATTTTAAAGCTCCGCGGTCCTGATTTTCTAACAAAAGTCGTTCAAGAAGATAGAGCAGACAGAACATAATGAAAGACTAAAGGGGAGCTCAAGTAAGTCATCTACTAAAGCATACATGGGTGACAGTGGTATATTCCTTGTACATACACAGGATGACCTTGTATAGGTCACATACATATGTGATTTTTTGTGCAGGAGACCGCATATATGTGATAAAGCCTTGAGAAAAAGACTATGCACATGGATTGCAACTTGATGTGATGGTATGACACTTTGTTGCAGGGTTTGACATTGTTTTTTGTAGGTTCTGACACTATTTACTGCAGGTTTAAGTGTTCATCTATTGGATTATGTAAAATAAAATCTCGAGTGCATGACACTAACCCATGAGTATGGATTGATGTTGATCTGTTGGTGTACATGGATGGTACATATTTGAGTTTCATTGATATATCTAATGATGTATTATTGGCAGCATATGTTGATATCATGGTGCATGCATTTTTCATGTGGATTGGGCTACACATTGGCTGGTGAGTTGATGAGGTGATCATGTTGTACATAATTGTTGATCTATAGTTGATGCATGATTGGTACTTTTCTAGTACATTGGAAGTGGCACCTACTAGCAGTTTGATTGGCACATGTTTTATGGAGGATTTGGCATACATATATGGGATTCATCATTTTGTGGTATTGGTGCATGGAAATGTACATGTTTGGTACACTCATAGATGACATATGCTTGATGATACTACACCATCGGTACTACTTGATTAGCACAACAATTGACATTTGTTTGAGATACCTGATTGTGGCACTTGGTTCATGATGGAGACATATCATGAGTGATATGATACATTGGTTGGCATGTTGGTAGATGCACATGGTTGGCATATTGGTAGATGCACATGGTTGTCATTTTGGTAGATGCACATGTCAGGATGTTGATAAAGGCATATGATTGATACATTCCATGAATGATATCTTTTGGCACATTGCATGATGTTGATGTACATAGGTTTTGTGCATGATGAGCACAAATTTTGTACAGAATGTACTTGGTTGATATTTTGTTCATGATTCTTTATTGACATATCGTTTTCTTCATGATGCTTGGTATGGCATGTGTTTTATGCATGATCAGGTCTAAGGATCGTTATATGGTAGCACAATGTTCATCTTGCAGAAAAGATAGTGGAGACATACCCATAGGGGGAGTCATTCTTCTTTCCATGATTCTAGGAGGATATATTTATCAGATGCATACCTAGAAAAGATCCCTATACTTGAAGAAAGAGTACATGAGAATAATTTCAGGGGGAGCAATGGTCACAGGGGGAGTATGTTCGATGTATCTTCAGAATTACTTCAGAGTGATATATCTTGTTCAAAATGACAGAGATTATTCAGAGAAAAATCAAGGGCATTCAGACAAGGGGAGCAACCCCAAGGAGAGTTCAAGCAAGGGGAGCAACCCCAAGATGAGAATGGCCCTTTTCCATTGATGCCAAAGGGGGAGAGCTAATCAGATTGATGTTATTGATGTTTATTGATGGGGATAGATAGTCACATTGACTATTGATGTAGAGCACGACGTATCTACATGTTGACATCAATAATTGGTAATTGGTGTTCACATCAATGTTGGTATTTCCATCAATGCCAAAGGGGGATATTGTTGGATCATGTTGTCATTGATGCCAATGGTTTGATTGATTGATATCATTGATTTATGTAAAGTTATTGATTGATGTGAAAGGATTGATTGATTGATGATTGATGTAATATAATATGTATTGTCCTTGATGAGAATGCATAGATGAAGATGGATCAATTAGTTGTAATTGATATGATGAAGATGAATCAATGAGTTGTCATTGATACATGATGAATATGGATCGATGTGGTTTCATTGGCATATGATGCATATTTTGAAAAATGTATATATGAATCATTATTGTCTTATCATGATTGATAAGGTACACAAAAGTATGAACTCCAAAGTGGTCCCCTTATGGTGAAATATCTCACGGGAAGACACTTTGTGGATTGAGTTATCCTAGAAGAATGGTTGGAGGGCCCATGCTCTCATTATTTTCTTATCATGATTGATAAGGTGCACAAATGGATGAACTCCAAAGTGGCTCCCTTATGGTGAAAGCCCTCACGGGAAGATACTTTGTGTATTGAGTTATCCTAGAAGAATGGTTGGAGGACAAATGATTGTATGTGGAATAATGAGATGAAGGACATTGAATTTTTCAGGGAAACTGTCCTAGATGTATAGTTCTTGTCATTCCATTTCTGGGGGTATGTAGAACGCCACATAACTCCAAACGGTTAGAGAGTTATGGCCATGAGAAGATGGAAACCCCAGGTTTGGGTAATGGACCTAACTTTGTTTTATGGGTAACGGTTTGAGTTATAATATATTTTTAGACAATAATATTCTATATGAATAGTACATTTCATGCCATTTCTGGTGGTATGTGGAACGTCACATAAATCATCATGGTTTGAGAGTTATGGCCTTATGAAGTTGGACGACCCTCACATGTCATCTAGAATCCCCAAAAGGTCAAAGTAGTCAAAATGGTTTAAGGGTTTTTAAAAGGTAAATATTAAAGTGAAGTGATGAGTGTACTATAATTCAAAGTGAATACAAAATAAATTATTTAAATAATAAATTTAATGGAGAAATTAGAAGTGGGTTAAAGCTAAAATAAGGAAAGTGGGGCCAAGTGAACTAGAAGATGTTTTTAAGGAAGCTACTTGGAGAGTATAAATAAGAGGCAATGCTCTCTCATTTTAATCACACTTGAGAATATTGAATATATATTTGTGTCTAAGGTAACCAAGGATATATAAGATGAAATTCAGAGGAAAGGTGAAGAAAAGAATGCTGAAATGCAAGGAAGGATAAATTATTTTGATGGTGCTTTCTAAGGTATGTTATTTACAGGTCATCTCACCATTTTCGCTATTAACTTTTTAATATAATTATTCAGATCATGGAATTTCTATGAAATTGAGAAAATATACCCAAGTATCTGTGGTAAAAAATTCAAATTGTGGGTCGTTGTATTTTGGGAGTTACACTCCGTGGAAAATAGGGTTTGTGGCTAGTCCTGAAACTTGTCAAAAACAAGTGTTTCAGGTAAAAACGTCATGACTTCATCATAACAGATCCAAATTATGTGAGAAAACATGTGTTGGTTAGGGAAAATGAATACCAATCCTTGATGAGGAAAACTACTCTACTTGGAGAATAGATATGAGAGTGTATTTGAAGACAATGGGAGTAGCTATTTGGAAGACAGCCATTGGTGGATCAATTTCATTGAAGAACAAGTCAAAGTTTGCAGCTCAAAGGGAAGGAAATAAGAATGATGCATTTTATCTCAAGACCATTCTTAGTGGACTTTCAAGACCTATCAAAGAGAGCATGGGACAATGAACTTCCGCCAAGGATCTATGGCTAAAGCTAGAGGAGACATATCAAACAATGAAAGAACATGTTGAAGACCACTCCTTCAAGATTATCAAATGTAAAGAATCTCTAACTCCTGATTTCACATGTGATGATTTTAAAGGAAAAGAATCATGTGATGATGTTGGCAAGAAGGAAGATATTGAAGATACTTCAAATGAAGGTAAATAATCTCCAAAGACTCTTGATTGCATTGATTCAAAATGTGATGATCTTGATTTTTTATCAAGTGAAGAAGATGATCTAGAAATAGTTTGTGTAAAGTTTGATGATAGTTATCCCATGGAAATAATAGAATAAAATCTATTAGAACTTTAAAAGGAAATTGAAGAGGGTTTATATAGATATACAAGTGATCATTTTTATACACACTATAACTATCTTTCGGATAACACTAAAACGTTTCTTAGGAGGATTCAAGGCTACATATTTATGTTAAAGGAAATGCTGAAAGAGAGAAATAAGACTCAACTAGACGAAAAGGAAGAAGTAATCACAAGAATAAAGAATGAAAAATAAAATGTGAAATTAGAAGATGAAATTAGAAAACGTTTTGAAACTATTGTCCATCTCAAGACCCAAATTGAAGAAGCCAAAAGAATAGAGGAACTATTGAAGAATCAAATAAATGAAAAGGAAGAGTCATGTTGTAAGATAGAAACTGGAATTGTTGACCTTAGAAAGAAGGTAGAAAATTCAAACAAATTCTTGAATAGCTCACTAATACTAGATGAGATCTTAGAAAGTCAAAGATGACTATATGATAAATCAGGTCTTGGATACAAAGGAGAAGATACACATTATGAAGAAAGCACCTCAAAGAAGCTTGAGGTAAATCCATCAAAGAAGGAAGACAATGTTGCAAAGAAACCATCTACACAAGGCAAATAAAATTTCAAAAGAACAAAGCAAGGAAGACATCAAGAAGCTATTCTTGGGACACGAAAGAAAAGGTATGAAAGTATTTTTCATGGGCATTGTTATTGATGTAATGGATATGGTCCCAAAGCTATTGAATGTAGATATTATGAAAGGAGATATAATGGAAGATTTTATAACACCATGAGGTGTTGGAGATGTGATCAAGTAGGACACATTGTTGTTCACTGTAACACTATGAGATGCTACAACTGTAGTGGATTTGGCCACAAATCCCATGAGTGTTGGAACACAAGAAGAAAGTCCATGATGAGAACTTAAAATAGCATGGCTAGAAGAAGTAATGAAGTAAGGGAGGGAGACATATTTGAAAACATGGATTCTCAGAGCTCAAGTTTAGAGGAGCAGGGACATCTACAAAAGTCAGTGAAGAAGAAAGAGCAGACAGAACATAATGAAAGACTAAAGGGAAGCTCAAGTAAGTCATCTACTGAAGGATGACCTTGTATAGGTCACATACATAAGTGAGATGTTGTACAGGAGACCGCATATATGTGGTAAAGCCTTGATAAAAAGGCTATGCACATGGATTGCAACTTGATGTGATGGTATGACACTTTGTTGCAGGGTCTGACATTGTTTGTTGTAGGTTCTGACACTATTTCGTGTAGGTTTAAGTGTTCATCTATTGCATTATGTAAAATAAAATCTCGAGTGCATGACACTAACCCATGAGTATGGATTGATGTTGAGCTATTGGTGTACATGGCTGGTACATATTTGAGTTTCATTGATATATCTAATGACGTGTTATTGGCAGCATATGTTGATATCACGGTGCATGCATTTTTCATGTGGATTGGGCTACATATTGGCTGGTGAGTTGATGAGGTGATCATGTTGTACATAATTTTTGATCTATAGTTGATGCATGATTGGTACTTTTCTAGTACATTGGAAGAGGCAGCTACTAGCAGTTTGATTGGCACATGTTTTATGGAGGATTTGGCATACATATATGGGATTCATCATTTTGTGGTATTGGTGCATGGTAATGTACATGTTTGGTACACTCATAGATGACATATGCTTGATGATACTACACCATCGGTACTACTTGATTAGCACAACAATTGACATTTGTTTGAGATACCTGATTGTGGCACTTGGTTCATGATGGAGACGTATCATGAGTGATATGATACATTGTTTGGCATGTTGGTAGATGCACATGGTTGGCATATTGGTAGATGCACATGGTTGGCATATTGGTAGATGCACATGTCGGCATGTTGATAAAGGCATATGATTGATACATTCCATGGATGATATCTTTTGGCACATTGCATGATGTTGATGTACATAGGTGTTGTGCATGATGAGCACACATTTTGTACATAATGTACTTGGTTTATATTTTGTTCATGATTATTTATTGACATATCTTTTGCTTCATGATGCTTGGTATGGCATGCGTTTGATGCATGAACATGTCCAAGGATCGTTATATGGTAGCACAATGTTCATCTTGCAAAGAAGATAGGGGAGACATACCCATAGGGGGAGTCATTCTTATTCCCATGATTCTAGGAGGATATATTTATCAGATGCATACCTAGAAAAGATCCCTATACTTGAAGAAAGAGCACAGGAGCATAATTTCAGGGGAAGCAATGGTCACAGGGGGAGTATGTTCGATGTATCTTCAGCATTACTTTAGAGTGATATATCTTGTTCAAAATGGGAGAGATTATTTAGAGAAAAATCAAGGGAATTCAGACAAGGGGAGAAGCCCCAAGGAGAGTTCAAGCAAGGGGAGCAACCCCAAGATGATAATGGCCTTTTTCCATTGATGCCAAAGGGGGAGAGTTAATCACATTTTTGTTATTGATGTTTATTGATGGGGAGAGATAGTCACATTGACTATTGATGTAGAGAATGACGTATCTACATGTTGACATCAATACTTGGTAATTGGTGTTGACATCAATGTTGGTATTGCCATCAATGCCAAAGGGGGAGATTGTTGGATCATGTTGTCATTGATTCCAATGGTTTGATTGATTGATATAATTGATTTATGTAAATTTATTGATTGATGTCAAAGGATTGATTGATTGATGATTGATGTAATATAATATGTATTTTCCTTGATGAGAATGCATAGATGAAGATGGATCAATGAGTTGTCATTGATATGATGAAGATGAATCAATGAGTTTTCATTGATACATGATGAAGATGGATCGACGTGGCTTCATTGGTATATGATGTATTTTTTTTAAAATGTATAGATGAATCATTATTGTCTTATCATGATTGATAAGGTACACAAATGGATGAACTCCAAAGTGGTCCCCTTATGGTGAAATCCCTCACGGGAAGACACTTTGTGGATTGATTTATCCTAGAAGAATGGTTGGAGGGACCATGCTCTCATTATTTTCTTATCATGATTGATAAGGTGCACAAATGGATGAACTCCAAAGTGGCCCCCTTATGGTGAAAGCCCTCACGGGAAGACACTTTGTGTATTGAGTTATCCTAGAAGAATGGTTGGAGGACACATTCTTGTATGTGGAATAATGAGATGAAGGACATTGAATTTTTCAGGGAAACTATCCTATATGTATATTTCTTGTCATGCCATTTTTGGGGGTATGTAGAACGCCACATAACTCCTCACGGTTAGAGAGTTATGGCCATGAGAAGTTGGAGACCCCAGGTTTGGGTAATGGACCTAAGTTTGTTTGATGGGTAACGGTCTAAATTATGATATATTTTCAGACAATACTATTCTATATGAATGGTACATTTCATGCCATTTCTGATGGTATGTGGAACGTCACATAACTCCTCATGGTTTGAGAGTTATGGACTTATGAAGTTGGACGACCCTCAGATGTCATCTAGAAGCCCCAAAAGGTCAAAGTAGTCAAGGTGGTTTAAGGGTTTTTAAAAGGTAAATATCAAAGTGAAGTGATGAGTGTACTATAATTCCAAGTGAATACAAAATAAATTATTTAAATAATAAATTTAATGGAGAAATTAGAAGTGGGTTAACCCTAAAATAAGGAAAGTGGGGCCAAGTGACCTAGAAGATGTTTTTAAGGAAGCTACTTGGAGAGTATAAATAAGAGGCAAGGCTCTCTCATTTTAATCACACTTGAGCATATTGAATATATATATGTGTGTGTGTGTGTGTGTGTGTGTGTGTGTGTGTGTGTGTGTGTGTGAGGTAACCAAGGATTTATAGGCTTAAATTTGGAGGAAAGGTGAAGGAAAGAAGGCCGAAATGCAAGGAAGGATAAATTATTTTGATGGTTCCTTCTAAGGTATGTTATTTATAGGTCATCTCACCATTTTCGCTATAATTTTTTTTTCTATAATGATTCAGACCATGAAATTTCTATGCCATTGAGAAAACATACCCAAGTACATGTGGTATAAAAGTCATCTTGTGGGTCGTTGTATTTGGGAGTTACACTCTGTGGAAAATAGGGTTTGTGGCTAGTCTTGAAACTAGTCAAAAACAAGTGTTTCAGGTAAAAATGTCATAGCTTCTTCATAACAGATCCAAATTTAGTGAGAACAAATGTGTTGGTTAGGTTACAGGATGTATAACTTTTTGTAAAAGTTTCAGATCAATTCAATGAATATTTTGTGAGGGCCACACTCTACAAGGTCTCTCTCTAGAATAATTTAGAATTCAACAAGGTATGGCATTTTTTCTATAACGCCTTTTTCTGAGAGGTTCCAAGTAGTGCCACATGGTGGAATTTCATAAAACACACTAAATAACATTATGTATCAGTTTCAGATATTTATTCATTACAGGTACAAAGTTATGATTATTTCAAGTTGGGGTTGTTGACTAATCCAAAACTAGTCATGGTTGAGACAAGCAGTTGATGAGTTGGCACATACATGAGGTGTATAGTTGATGATGTTGGTACATATTGATGATTTATTTTTTATGATTATTTGAAACATGATTGGTATATACGTGGTACATGGTTGGATGCACTTGTTTATGGTACTAGTTGATTACAGGTTGTTTGGCACAGGTTGGTGCATGGTTGATGCACTTGTTTATGTTGACAGATTGATATATGTTGAGGATTGTTGCCTCATCTCAGTTGGTGCTGAGAATGTAAGCTGAGTCTTGCATATATATATGGTTCTCTTGTAAAGTTGTACTCTATTCAGTTGTTGCTGAAAAACCCCCAGATTGAAGTCCATAATAAAAATAAAAATTGTACATACATCTTGTGTTCTTTGTGTTCCTTGTGGAGATGAGTTGTTGATGATATGTTTCTAATATATGTTGCTGATATGTATTCACATATAACTGATTATAAATGATAGCAATGAGTAATGAGAAAATGTTGAATGTTAACTAAGGAGTTTTTTTGTAAGAGGGAAGTTTTGGGAAAAAGATCCCCACACTCATTCACCCCCCCTCTAAGTGTGGTAGGTGTGTCCAACAATATTTCCTATAGTCCTACCAACATTTTTATCAGAACTCACATTGATTGATGTGGGATTCCTTAAGGCCCACCTTTTAACAAGTCTTTCCCCATAGACCTCAACACCTTATCTAGGATATAGACTAGAGTCCATTTTGAGTACCTAGAGGCTTGCATGCCTTAATGGAAAGTTCTCTCACTAACAATCATTGGAATACATCATTGTCCCTTGATCATCAGATCTTGCAAGTGGATCGACATCAAAAAATCTATTCTCACTTCGCAAGATGTACTCGGGTACCCTGGCACTCATTGACATCAATGGTGAGTTTTCCTCGCATTGGTTAACATCATTCATCAATGGACGGTAATCCAATGAATTCTCTTCATGCTCGATATCGACACATTCATTCACATGACTATAATTGTACCATCGGATTTAGAAGCGCGTGAATACTATACACTTTTCCATGACTCCTCAACAGTTACAACAACATGAATTCAACCATATGAGAGTATTGTTAGAATATAATGGATGTGCTAGTTTTACCATTGAAAATATCTCTATTTTCACCCAACCATAGTCCAAAGCCACCATCCGAGCACCTTAACCTAGACAGAGACTCACTCTGGAAGCAAAACCTAGGCTAGATAGCCAAACAAAGGGTAGCACACCTTTCCCTAAGGATAGGGCACCAACAAGAGCTGATCAAATAGTCCAAACCCTAACCAAGAGATAGTCCAAGCCAAACGTGATCTGCTAGCTGTAGCAGCTGCAATGGCAGCTCTCCTCAAACCTGCGCACAAGACTGAGCACTGCAGTGTGCACAAGTTGTTGTTCTGCAATTTTGAGACTGCCTGCCAGAATGAGAATTGGCCTCCTATATTTATACTAATTCTGGCTAACTGTCTGGGATGAATTCTCATTATGGGTATTTGTTTGTTTAGTATATATTATTATTTCTATCCGACTTCTTCTCTTGGAGGCTAATAACCTAATATAAATTATCTTCTTGAGTCGACAAGTCTTCTAGGGTTATTAGTCAACTCATTAGGGTTTCTTCTTACTTCTCGGAGTATTTTATCCTCATCAGGTTTACACGTGGAGGTAAATACCTACTGCAACTACCATAATATCAACACTCCCTCCTAGCTAGGGCGGTATTACAAGTAATGGTCTTGAGCACAAAACATACCATTCACCCGGTAGGATCAACATAGTTGTATATACTATCTTATGACTAGATCATGAGCACCATCATCATCATTAGTGTCATCATATACATCATCTCTCGAAACCATACTCTATCTGAGTAATCATACATGATTGTCACTCCACAGAGTGACATAAGAGTCATACTTCTAATATGGACATATGTCCTAGAAGAGTAGATGTTCTGAACCATTTTCCATCTGGGAAATATATGTCCTTTAATCACCCATCTAGCTGATAATCATTTACCAAATTGTTGATAGTCTTCAAGGAAATCAGAACAAAAATAGAACACAATTGTGTCTATCCATAGTAGTACATAACTACAATCTAGTGGTACACTACCACACCAAATAACACACAAGTACTTGATCAACAACGTATAGTCACGACCAGTGGAACACATCCACCATAGTAGTATACATCTACAGTCATACAGTCTTCATAACAACCATATGATATCAACTTGCACAGAAACAATATTAGGATATAAACTGAATCATTTAGGCCAATATTTCACTCACATCTGTGAGATCTGAATTAATATATGCCCTTAAAGTAGAACAATGAGATATATGGACTATTCTTCTCAAGAAATGAAGAATAATTGTCCTATGTTCTGAACTTGGACCATTCCCCACCCTGGGCCATTCTTCCTACACTAATCAAAGTGCACTCTGGAGAGAATGTATAAACCCTAAGGAATGTCTGTCCCTGATTGTTGAGCCTGGACCATTCCCCACCCTGGGCCATTCCTCCTACACTAATCAAAGTGCACCCTTGAGAGAATGTATAAAACCAAAGGAATAATTGTCCGGACCATAACCACAAGAGTAAAATACTGTCATGTACCAACCTCCAAAACAGACCATTCCTCATGTTAACCACAATGTGAAATCGTTGTCCGGTGAGGCGGGCCCATTTTCTTGAGTAACCCTCAAGAAGAGAGACTTCCTGAGACCACTCCTCATGTTAACCACAATGGGAAGTCGTTGTATATGATACATCAACAATCTGGACCATTTCCCATGATAACCACAATGAGAAATCATTGTTCGTCAGAAATCTCAATCCACTTTCTGAACTGGAAAGGAAACTGCTCATCCTGGACCATTTTTCAAACTGAAAAATGATTGTCCATAAATCAATACATATCAGTGCTCCCTCCCAACCTGGGAGTCATCTCTTCATTTTTCAATAAGGAACTCATCTCCACGAGCTCCATCTTGAGTACACAAACTCTTTTATCTTGGACAAAATCTTTACCAAGATGTATGTTTATCTGCTCATCTGTGGAAATATGTATTGGAGAACCTATTTCTCATTTCCGAACTTCATCACGGATAATGTAATGCTTGATTTCAAATTTACTTCATTCTGGAGCACTGGTCTTCTTTGAAGGCTTCATGTAGCTCTGATCAATAAAATATATCATTGTTGGAAAACTAGAACATATCCATGTGGCACTTCTTTTGTCATCATGATATTTGATCTTCTGAGTAATCATCTTGATACAATATCTTGTTATAGGAAATCTTCACCATGCTTCTACTGTGCACTGGATGTTCTCCACCAAGTTATTTTCCTCCATCTGAATACAAGGGTCTCTTTCTGGTATGCCTCAAAGTCTTGAGATTTCTCTTCATATGATCTTTGCTCAATTTCTCTGGAGAACATTCTTGGGATTTATTTGATGTAGAACTCCAACTCATGGATATTGACTCATGTAAAGATATGTTTGGTTTACCGAAACAAGTAATCAACATAGTCTTCTTCCTCCATATGGAAGAAACTCTAGTTCTATATCTTGCAATGCTTTCATTCATAAGTCTTCCATACACTGTTCTTCATCACAATTTTCAGTTCCTCAGCTTGATTGATTTTAGTGAGTTCATGTTAGGCTGGTAATTTTGTGATATAATGACTGGTTGTTCTGGCTTCTCTTGTTTCTTGGAATCTTCATGTTCTTCCTTATGTTTTTCCTTTAACTCTTGGGTCCATGGAGTTTCTTATATATTCCATGCCGTAATGATTTCACTTCTTTCATAGGATCACGAATATGGATGGACAACCAGGGATACTTTAAGGCTTTTCTTCGAAGAGGTCTTCTTCTCTGGTTGAATTGAACACGTACTATCTTTCATGGCCGCTACCATACTTCATCCTTTTTAATGGATCATAGGATTAGCTCCCTCCTAATATTTGATTCATGTATGAGTGCATATAATCGGATCCCTCCGTCTAATAGAGTCCATGCTTCCGTCCGAATCCTTATTTTCTTCTGCAATATCTAATTGGCTCTCTCTGTCTAACAGAGTCCACGCTTCCATTTTGTTGTCTTCTACAAAACGTTATAAGTCTTTCTATGACTTCTTTCTATCTTTTATTCTTCTAAGTGTCTTCATGATTGATTCAACGTATTTCATCCTTTCATGTGTATTATCTAATGATATCAATCTTTATCTTGTTGTTCTTATATAGCTATATTTCTTCTTGGAATACATTATCTTCCAAGAGATAGATGTACAAGATATGTACAGAGACGATGCAAACAATATATGTACAAGAAATAAGAAGAGTATTGTTACCTTCAGAAGAATAAGTCTCTTTCATGCTTAGTCTTCTTTGTAGGTTCTTTTTCTTCAACAACTGATGCTTCATGTTTCTCCTTCCTTTTCTTTAGCTCGGGACAATGATTCTTGTAGTGAGCATACTTTCGATAGTTGAAGCATTGTATTTCTGAAATGTCTTTCTCTTGATTTGGCTTCCTCCTTGAGCTAAAACTCCTTTTGTTCTTGAAATTCTTGAATCTTTTTGTGAAGCCCTGATCATCGTACTTCTTTTGGGGTTTCTCTTTTGGACTGATCCTGAATTCTTCTTGAGAACAACAAGTCCAAATTTCTTCAAATGTAGGATACTCCTTTCTTGTGTTCATGATTGTGGAAAATGCATCCCATGTCTTGGGAAGACCATTGAGTACTATGTTTACCAATTCCTTCTCTAAAATGATCTCTTCAATAGCTTGTAGTTGATCTCTTAACTAGGAGATTCTCACAAAGTATGATGTTATGATGTCCTCATCATTCATCTTCATGTCACAGAGCTCATTCTTCAGACTCATAACTTGTCCAATGTTTCTGACCGAGAAGAGATTTGTTAGGGAATTGTGCATCTTCTTCAATGAGTCAAGATGGGATATGTAGGGTATCAAGTGGTATTTTATAGATTCCACTATGATACTCATGGCATTGATGTCACCGTCTTTGAACTTGTCCATAACTGCAACGTTTTGTGGTTCCTTCTCTTTTCCTTCTTCAAACTCTGGTTCCACGATCTTTTCTTTCACGATATCCAACACTTCATTCTTGGAAAGGATGAGGTCAATCCTTGTCTTCCATTATCTGAAGTTAGAGGCTCCATATAACTTGTTCTCTGACTGCATAGAATAATTCATGGCTTCTTTGACTTGGTCAAACCCTAGATTTGAACACAAAATTAAACTTGACGTCTTTGCTTGCTGAGAGTACCAAGAGATGCGCTAGGCTAGGGTGCACTAATCTGTCTGGAGATTAGGTAAATTCCTTCACTTGAGGTGCCTCAATGAGAGGATTAGGTTTTCTACAACTGTACTTGCTAGTAACCCCAGCGACAGTGCTATGGTGACTGGTCCTACTAGAAACCCTAGCGACAGTTCTTCAACGAGCTTAACATCCTTACAACTATGTGTTGGCCCTTGGTTATGGAAGAAAGAAAATATCGAGGAAGAAAAGGTCAAACATGAACTGCGTGGGAGAGACAGTGATTGTCCCTGGGTCGAAGTAAGAAAAAGAGAAGAAAATATGGAGTGAAGTATGAAAAAGAAAGACGTTGAAAGAGGATATCATGGATTACAGATCAACAAGAGAAAATAATCGTAGAAAACTCAACAAGTAGAGAAAGCCACCATTGAATTCTTTGGAGCACTGTGTGAGAAGGGAGGAAAGACAAGCTGGTGAAGCCCTGAAAATGCGGGTCAAGTTGCATTAGGGTTTTAGACACCCAAGGTTTTGGGTAATTAGGGTTTTGACACCTAGTTTTTGACCTAAGGTTGTCGGTGAGGGACTATAATGTATAAATAGAAGTCGAGAGGACCTAGGTCAGGATGATACTAGTGTTGGGTACTGATATTGATTGTTGTTGGTTGAGAGATTATTGTACTGTGAGAGAGAGGAGTGCTGAGAGTGAGAGCCTTCTGGTATTGTAAGATATTTAGCTGGGTGTGAAGATAGTCCAAACCCTAACCAAGAGATAGGGTAGCACACTAGCAAGAGATGATCAGATAGTCCAAACCCTAACTAAGAGATAGTCCAAGATGAACGTGATATGCTTGCTGTAGAAACTACAATGGCATCTCTCCTCAAACCTGCGCACAAGACTAGGCACTACAGTGCACAAAAGTTTTTGTTATACAATTTTGAGACTGCTTGCTAGAATGAGAACTAACCTCTTGTATTTATACTAATTCTGGCTAATTGCCTAGGCCGAATTCTCATTTTGGGTATCTGTCTGTTCAATATATATTATTATTTCTGGCCTACTTCTTCTTTTGGAGGCTAATAGCCTAATATAAATTATCTTCTTGAGACGACAAGTCTTCTAGGGTTACTAGTCAACTCATTAGGGTTTCTTCTTGCTTCCCAGAGTATTCTATCGTTGTCATGTTTACACATGGAGGTAAATTCCTCCTACAACTACCATAATATCAACAAGTACTACAGTTCCACTTTCATACTTCCTCTTTTCCATGATTCATTAGCAGCAGTTCATATTCCTCCACTTCACATTATGTGATCCAATAATTACAACATTCATAGCTAAAACAAGAGTCACCTTTCACATGATCCTGCAACAGTGACATATTCAATTATCTAGCAGTCGCATTAGCCACATTCCTATTAGATATTTCATCAATATTTTGGGTAAGTGGAGGCATGTTATTTTCTAAACTTTAATCATGTAATTCCTAAAGTACTAGCAATGAATAATTTGGAAACATCCCCCACCATGCTCCCTTTCATTTTCACTTATATGACTCATGCCACATTGCAAGAGGACATGCAACCAATTCAGTTGGTGAGGGGACTATATCCGCTATCATCACTCCATTTTTCCCACTACCATTATTCCATTTTTCATCTCATTTACCATTTACCAACAATTTTTTTCTTCCAACGATACTCTGTTGCACTTTTCTTCATAAGCATTGATATACATATTGGCATGATTCAAAAATATGCAAAAGGTATTTCTTATACTCAGTGATGTTTCCTTATGCACATTGATAGCTTATCTTTTCCAGTAAATATATGGGTAAATTATTATAACAACAAGAGAACAAATAGAATGAAATAAATGTTATTAACACAAGAACCAACATTCTTTATATTCATGGTTGTCACATAAGAACCAACCATAAGAAAATATCAGTTGTTACTCATGTCATTCTCATCCTGGTAACATTCATTATCATCACTCAACGCTGAAATTTAGATGTCAAATTTTCTTGAGAAGATCCATGCATAGTTTCATGCGGACATGCAACAAGTTCCGTTGGGGGGTATGTTGGGACTCAAAAATGTCGTATTTTCATACACCTTTCACTTCATCATTCTTCACATTTCATCGCCCCATTAACCTTTCATGATATCATTTTCATAAATATATTTGGATTTCACCTTATTATTTTCCACTTTATTCATTTTAAGTATTAAAAGGGAATTTGTGATTAAATATTCGAAAATCGACATGTTTTCATATATATCTCAAAAATGTGTGACCTTTGTAATGTGTAGGAACATATGAAGGATTAATTCAAAAAGAATTCTCGAATACCTCCTCCACCATTTCAATATTTGACGAGATAATTCAAGCCTATTCCAAGGAGAAGATCATGGAGATTTGGTTGTCATATCTTATCCAAGATATATGAGAGATATGTGTGAGGATTTGAAGGGATTATATTTTGTAATAATGGGAAATTGGTTGAGAGAAAAGGGGATCTGTAATTATGATATGCTTATGTTCTTTTCAAATCTCTCATGTATAAAAGAGAGTTTTGTCTCTTCATGAGAGGGGGAGAATTGTTATGATATAGATTGGATTCATGAAAAGACTCTTTTTGTAAACCTACTTGTTGAATATTAATGCAAGTTTGAATTTAGTGATATTGTGTCTCTTAGAAGTTAGCATCTATTGATCTAAAATATTCCATGTTGGCATCGACAAGGGCCACTGATCTAGCTTGGTAAGCTCATTGTAAATTATTAGTGTAGATTTTCATTTCATGTACCTATTATTTTGATTTCATGTTATTTTGTTTTGATTTCACTATTAGATTTTTTTGCAAAGTGTGGCAATGCAGGAACAGTTGGATCTCCATATTTCACCATATATGAGATTTAATGGAGCATCCCACTATACTTATCTTTCTTTTCCATAATTGATTAGGTTACACCTTGCTAACACATGCACAATCAAGACCTCGATCTCTCACCCTACATGCACCTATAATGGAATGTTGTGAATGCGCAAAGTGTTAATTTTTGTTTGTTTAGTTTCTCCAGGAGATAGAATAAAAATTTATCTTTTCCTTTCATGAGCCATCAATGAACAGGTCCATCACCTGAGCAAGAGATTTTTCTTTTTTATGAGTGTTTCTTTCCAACTTTTGAATTGTGTGAAGATTGTTATTTTTAAAGGTGTGTTGGTTTCTAAATGGTTTTCTTATCTAATATATACTAAACAAGCATATGAACCTATCTGTTATCGGAACATATAGTGCATCAAATATACTGATTACGAATCCCGATCGATAATTTATGTTTGGTAATATAGTATGCATATAATTTCACCAACAATAACCCTCGCGCTCAAGCATGCAGACAAAGATTTTCACACCTACGACAAGCCTAGTACTAATACATGACTTGCTGTTGTTTCAATTATTGACTGAGATACAATTGTCGAAAGAAAACATACATGGAATAAAATGATGGCAAGAAAATTAGTTTCCTTAGCTCTAATCACTAATCACACATTAACCACACGATTTGATTTCCATCATTAGCTATGTTTCATAGGTTTCCGAAATGTGGGAACATTGGGAATGTGGATACACGTGTCCAGAATGAGTTAAAGTTTCCCTCAAATTTACAGGAAACGTGAATTTGCGAGCGACAATAATATATATTACAATATATATATATATAAATATTTTAAATTACAATGATACTTTAGATTACAATGTATAGAGATATTGATACATTTAAAATCTTATTTCAATAAAATTGAGGGTCAATAGAGGACAATGTTTCTCGTATTGCAACAACTACAACATTAAAATTACTAATTTAAGTTGTGCTAATAATTATATGAATATATTTAACATAATACTGAAACTTTAATATACCAAAATATTGCATTAGAAAATGAGAAACAAAATTGAAAATACATATAAACAATTTTAACATCTTTTTAAAATTAAACTTTACATACATAAACTTTAACATCTTTGTAAATTTGAAGCATTATTATTTTTTTATTGGAAAAAACAAAGTAGTACTACTCTTCTAATATGAAAATACAATAAACATCAATGATATCTATAGAGTAGAACAAATTCTTGTCATGCATACATTATTGATTTATTCGACTTTCATGTTTAGTTTGGGCTTCAAGGAAAACATAGATGTATTAAAAAAATTTCATATCCACAACTATAAAGTGAGTATTATTAAGTTTTTTTACTTAACTAATTTTTGAAATAATATTTACCTGTAGTTTAGTCTTAGTTTTATAGTGATATTTTGAATAAATATAATGAAAATATTTGTAAGAAATTATGTATTTGTAATAATTGAATAAATATACCCACACGGGTGTAGACGGATTGGCAAGTGTCGTGTAAATGGAAGGAAATTTGTAAAATAAAGTCTCATGTTTGATTCTCACCTGGATTTACTCGTGCGCCATTCTTGCGGGCTAGGTGGTTGCACCTGGGGTTATAGTGGTATCCGATGGGGATCGACCCCATGTCAAGCGAGTATGAAAACCGCCAGTTGTCGATTCCCCCAGTACAAAAAAATAAATAATTGAATAAACATATTTACATTTTAATTTAATATAATTCTAATTTAAAGCTCTTTGTCTAGGAAACTGGTTCCCAAGCTCCCATTTCTTTGATGTTGAAGCTCCCCAAAAGCTCCCAAGTTCCCAAAAGAGTTCCCAACTAATTGGGGATGTTCCCAACTAGTTCCCAATCTCCTGGAACTTCCATAACTTTAAGAACAAGTTTCAGAGATGTCGGGAGTGGTTCCCATGCAACTATGATCATTAGAGATAAGAACTATAAAAATATTGAATCAATTAACTTATAAATAGATTCAAAAATTCTTACTCATTACAACATCCATTCATGAGATAACGTCAGAAGTAATTCCTCCTTGTGATCCAATCACACACGCTTTTGATGAAAAACAAAAACTTGTCTCCAGTCCTAAACAAGACTTCTCAATTAAGGTTGTTCTGAAATAGTTCTTTACAATTCCAAAAATCAGGGTCTTTGCAAAAACCATCGACCTCCTATAACTAATCGATCCTCTTATTTATAACAAATTATTAACTTAAAATAACTATCAAAAGTGCAAGCTAAGTAAAACAAAACATCGCCACATGGAGTTTTAATATCTCAGTATTCTAAGAGTCATCAAATGGTTTCACTTGAGTGGATGTCTCTTCTCATACTCTGACCATTTGACAAAGAGTTCCTCACATGTGTTGGCATACGAGAATCTGTGTTGTTCCATCAAGGCCGAAAGGATCTCCTTTATCTCCACTTCTCATGCATGATACTTGACTACTTTAACACTTAACTGTTGTAACAGTGTTTGAACCTTGATCGGGTGTTCCATGAATTGTTGTACTTGACCTGGTGCCATGTTTTCCACATTCACTATCTCCGCAGTCCACGACGAGTCTTGTTCTGCATGTAGTTTTACTATGTCATGAAAGTCGACAAATTCCTCGGGTGCGTCGAATTCTAGGAGGTTGATGTCTCTCATCGCCTGATAGATCTTGGTCCAACTCCTTTCACAATCAACCCATTTCTCTTAGATTTCCCACTGAGGTTCTTGGGCAATCTTCACCTAGTATTTGACCGACTTCCTTATACATTCGATGATGTTGTCCCTTAGAACCTGAATGTCATGCTCTTCGACGTCTTGAACCTTTTGAATCGTTTTGATGTAATCAATTATTTACACCGTTTGGTGGGACTTCTCATACCATATTTCCATGTCTTTGCATGTTTTTAGCACCATAAGGGTGTCTTATTGGAAATCATCTATCCCTGCAGTGAAAAGGTGCCACTCACTTGTGAATTTCCTATAGGCATCATCGAATTCACTTCTCAAGAATACCGTGCCCTGCATGGAGTTCTGATAATATTTCACCAAATGGCGTAGATGCTCCAACTCCTTTAGTGCAGTGGCCAAATCTTCTTCATCTTTCCTTGCTCTATCCAGTATGGAATTTGTGATTTCCATCCCTGTGACAATAAGCTCGGATGTCTTGGCATGCTCAGTGGTAATCATTGTTTCCTCTGTGGTAATGAGGATGGAAATGTCTAAAGTAAGCCTCCTTTTCTTAGTGGTTGTTTTCATGATGGATTTCCTCTTTCGGTCATAGGATATGGACTGTATATCGATGATCTCATCCACAGGTTTGGGGATTTGTTTCCCTCTCTAAGTAAAAGTGTTTCCCAGGCTCCCAATGGTGTATATATTTTCAATATTGGGTTCCTGAACCTCTTTTGTATGTCCCGATGGATCAACCCCTAGTTGTTGCTCATTGGGTGGTAAAGTACTGGTCAAAATTGATGAATTAGGGGTGGAGACTGTACTTACCTCGTAATCAGCTGTCGAGATTGTTACACCTCAAAATCACTCATCTGGATAAGTGTCACACATGCCTCACACTTGTCGCAAATGTCATTGAACCATGCTGTCGCAATGACGACACTAGAGGGGCACTTAAAACATCTTATGTACTTGGTTTGAAGGAAGAAACTGGTTCACTGAAGACAAACATCTCTTAACACCTAAGAGGGCTTCTTAATCAAGAGTTTGGAAGGGGAACGCTCCTCTAAAACTGGCCGAGGAGAACTGGCACCCTTCTACCATGTTTCAGAAGTGTTGTAGCGCTTCTCCACCCCTTTGCAGAAGCGCTACCCAGATTTGAAGCGCTGGCACTTCCCTTGACCTTCTCTGGAGTGTTCTAGCACTCTGATGCCCCTTCTAAGGGAGCGCTCTCCATTCTGGGAAAATTGTTAGCCTGGTGAGAAGAATAAGGGAAGAATCATTCGAGTTTGGGAGGCGGTTGAACTTGAATTCTTGGTTTTGTCAAAAGATATTTGATCCAAGGAGGAGGTTTTCAACTGTTTCTAAATATAACTCAAGTGGTTAGGCCCTTCCCAACCTATATAAGAAAACTCTATGGTGATGAAGAGGAGGAAGAATTGAGCATATGAAACTTATGATCTTGGAGGAAACTTGTAGTCAGCCAAAGGAGAGCAATCATTGAAGATGTTGTCATCCAGGTTGTCGATCTTTCATGCAAGGGTTAGATGAAGAGGACTTGACAAAGCTGCCGCACTCGCATCTACGATTGTAAGCACTGCTGTCGTTATTCTCATTAATATGACAAGCTTGGCCTGTTTCTTTCTAGTTTGTGTTTGATGTTGCATAAACTTATCATTTATTGGTAGATCTGTTTTCAAGCTAATGTCAGCAGAGTAGGAAGTGGTCGTATCTCATTTGTCCATAGACCTCAGCGAGGAGCAAAAGGATTGGAGTGCAACTCAGAGCGTGCAGGGACAAACGTCGATTAAAAGGTACTTCTATCATCCTTCCTTCTCATGCATTAGGCTTAGATAGATTTGAAAGGAAGTCAGTGTCCATGATAAGCATTTTTCTGTCTAGGGTTAAGGTCAAGCCTT
>ML792515.1:558166-585463 GCA_009831015.1 Picea engelmannii | reverse complement strand
CATTCGACAGTGGGTTTACATCATTGACCCCTGATCGAATGATTCCACGAGTGTTCGACCTCAGCTCATCTATTCACATTCATTGGAATGTACTAGGGTACCTCGGGAATCATCGACATTAATGGTGATCTCCCCCGCACTTGTTAACGGTTTACCTCATTGACCGGTAATCAAGTGGTTTCTGCCATGTTCTACGTCAAGACATCCATTCACATGGTCAGATTCGTACCATGTTGGGATTGGTATGAAGACCCTGGGTTGAGCCATCACTTTGATATATGCTTCGCCCAGGTTGCGAAGGAGTTCTATTGGACAATGTCACATGCACTACTACATAGATCCACTTTGTATTGGTCGTGGCTATGTCTTATCATCTCGTAGATCCACTGTGTATTCTTCATGGCTACGATCATTTTGAGTCACTATAGTATAGATCCACATTGTATATTTGGTGGCTATACCCCTGTTTGTCAATACAATTATGGATCCGCAGTGTATTTTATGGCGGCCATACCTCACAAGTCTCGATCACCCAAGCATAGGTATGCATGCCTTGGGTTTTGATATATGTCATGATATTGGTTGGATGTTTGTGTGCAGCTTCCGTCAGGTTCTCCAAGTCTAAACCCTTGCTTGAACATCTACAAAGTACTTCAGCCATCAGTCCGCATCTTTTGACTTCATACTTTGGGGGGCATTTTGTTACACCTCAAAATCACTCAATTGGATAAGTGTCGCACATGCCTCACACTTGTCGCAAATGTCGTTGAACCATGTTGTCGCAATGATGACACTAGAGGGGCACTTAAAACATCTTATGTACTTGGTTTGAAGGAAGAAACTGGTTCACTAAAGACAAACATCTCTTAACACCTAAGAGGGCTTCTTAATCAAGAGTTTGGAAGGGGAACGCTCCTCTAAAACTGCCTGAGGAGCGATGGCACCCTTCTACCATGTTTCAGAAGTGTTGTAGTGCTTCTCCACCCCTTTGCAAAAGCGCTACCCAGATTTTAAGTGCTAGCGCTTCCCTTGACCTTCTCTGGAGCATTCTAGCACTCTGATGCCCCTTCTAAGGGAGCACTCTCCATTCTGGGCAAATTGTTAGCCCGGTGAGAAGAATAAGGGAAGAATCATTCGAGTTTGGGAGGCGGTTGAACTTGAATTCTTGGTTTTGTCAAAAGATCTTTGATCCAAGGAGGAGGTTTTCAACTGTTTCTAAACATAACTCAAGTGGTTAGGCCCTTCCCAACCTATATAAGCAAACTCTATGGTGATGAAGAGGAGGAAGAATTGAGCATATGAAACTTATGATCTTGGAGGAAACTTGCAATCAGCCAAAGGAGAGCAATCATTGAAGCTACTGTCATCCAGGTTGTGGATCTTTCATGCAAGAGTTAGACGAAGAGGACTTGACGAAGCTGCCGCACTCGCATCTACGATTGTAAGCACTGCTGTTGTTATTCTCATTAATATGACAAGCTTGGCCTGTTTCTTTCTAGTTTGTGTTTGATGTTGCATAAACTTATCATTTATTGGTAGATATATTTTCAAGCTAATGTCAGTAGAGTAGGAAGTGGTCATATCTCGTTTGTCCATAGACCTCAGCGAGGAGCAAAAGGATTGGAGCGCAACTTGGAGCGTGCAGGGACAAACGTCGATTAAAAGGTACTTCTATCATCCTTCCTTCTCATGCATTAGGCTTAGATAGATTTGAAAAGAAGTCAGTGTCCATGATAAGCATTTTTCTATCTAGGGTTAAGGTCAATCCTTAGAGGTCGATCTACTTGTCCGCAGGCAGAGTTTCCTACAACAGAGATGCCAATTTCCTATTGTGGACTTTCTTCCCCTTGTTCGATCGATCCTAGTTCATCCCTCGAGTTGTCCATTAGGATTCCCAGTATGTCGAGTGGCTCAACATTCGAAGAAATTTCAACCTCATGCTCATTCTGTGGCTGGATATGAATTGAAGCATCGAGACCCAAGGTGGATGCCTTCTCAGTTTCAGTTTCCTCTATGATTTTCACCGAATTGACTAGGGCCACCCCTGAACTCTCCTCATTGTCTTACATGGTTATTATATCCAACAGGGTATTTGGTGTACTTTCTCTCCCTAATTTCCTCTCTATATCGAGTTGAACCGAAGCCTCCCCTGGAGATCCTACCTGTGGTGTTGAAGCTTCAGGGTTATCTGACCCAGTGGTTTCTTCAATCTGTATCGGCTCTGGGCCACTTGGTACTCCCTGGCTTTCAATTGGGTTGTTGGTAGGAACCCTCGTCATCTCTACGAGATCTGGGTTGTTCTACAATTGATCAATGATTATTTTTGTCTATGCCATCAATATCAATCCCCTTGTATGTGCCTCAGGTGTCAATAACAATCATGTTCTCTGTACCTCTGTTGTCTCTGCCACTCTAATTTCTTCCCTGGATCTAAGGGCCTCTTCAACCGACTGCTCTATTTTTTCCACATGTTCATCCATGCTCATGGCCTTGAACTTGGCCATGTTTGGGTTGGCCATCATTTGCACCACCTCATCCCAATCCTGGGCGTTCTCTGTGAAGAATTTGTCCTCAAACTTATCGTGAGCATACAACCAACATGATGATAATTGCGAAGCATGTTGGAGAACCAGACCTTTAGGGTCGTTCTTGCACAATCGACTTGTTGGGAACCTGAATTCAAGATTTCTCAACCTTTCTTATTCATCTTGAGAAGTATCCTTTACCAGATAGAACCCCATATGGAAACCATAGGGTATGAAAGCATGTTTCTTTCCTTTGACCAATGTGGCATTATAGCCTTGCAGGATGGTCTGATAACAGATTTCTCCCACGATGATCTAGTATGGGACATGAGTTGGTAGGAGATGTGGTCCTCTAGTGGCCCAAAACACCCTGATGTAGGTTGAGTGCTCATCCAAGTACCAATGGCCTACTTTGGATATCATTTTCCTTGTTGTCGTTGATAGCCTTGCGTATTCCTTCTTAAAAAAAATAAAATAAATGCGGGCGATAAATTCATTGCATATGAGTGCGCACGATTTCTTGTACATGTTCTCCCAAAACACACTAAAGTAGACATGGATCGAGATCTCTACAACATGCCAGCTCAAATTCATGCTGTCAAAGATGTTCCTTGCTCACATCACATCGAGAAGGTATGAGGCCATGTAGAAATTCTGTGCCTCTCCTTCCTTTGGCATCTGGGCCTTCTATACACACATGCTTAATTGTTTGGAGATTATCGATCCATAATTGAAGCTGCTCTCGACGATTGCAATTGTACATGAAAAAGGCATCCATGCTTCTGAAATCTTGGAGAAATCCTTTTCTCCACATAGCCAACATATGAGAGAGATCAAATAGATGTATGGCTCCCTCAAATTAATCATTCCATACCATCCATTGCTCTGATTAGTGAAGTTGTTTTCTTCTTTCCACCATGATACCATCAATTGGTTGGCTTCATAGAACTCATAAAACGTTACTAGGAAGTCCTTGTTGAGAGGCTCCTCTGGGTCCTTGAGCTTATAGTACTTCTGGACTACTGTCGGAAGGAAAAATCTGATGTACCCACCATTATCATAATTGATCAAGCATTTCTTCCCATCCGTGTGGTCGATGAGCCACTTCAGAACCTCTACGCAGGGGAAAATGGGGGTTCTTCTCACCACCATGTGTAAATACGACCGTCATATGTTGGGGAACACCAGGTCATCGAGCTCCCTCATGTCCAGGTCGTTGTGTGGGATATACTCCAGGAATTTATCTCGGCTAATGTTTTTGAATAGATACCCACCGTGGGAGCGCTACCTTGGATCCAATGCTTGCCTCTGTATCACAAAAGGCTGGAGGTTGGACGAAAGATTTATTTATTGAGGTTTTGATGATAGGCTCTACCTTGGGAGCGTAATCCAACTGCCTCATGGTCTCCAAAGAAGAACCTTCTCCTATCTTTGGTTCTTTCAGTTTTGGTGCTCTCGGTGAGTGTCTAGTGGTTCGATTTCTCGACGAAATTCTTCCCACAACTAGATTGGAGTTTAGAGACTGTGTAATAAACTAGATGAACATATATAAATTATAATCAATGAATTGCACGCTTGGATACATACTTATGAAGCTTTTTAAACCTAGTTTTTGATTATTAAGAGGGTCAGTACATCCTTTGATTTGCTCGATTTTCACCTTCAGACGCTCTGGAATTCACTTACGCACATAATGAATTTGTTCACAACGGTTCCATATATTTAAACAGGGGAGATCTTACTATGTCGCATCAACCATTGAATTCAGGTTATGAGTGAAATTTCAACAAATCCGTTGTCGGATATTTAGAGGAGTTTGAACTTAAATTCATCATGGGTTGATGATGGAGGCGTGGGTGGTAATGTGGTCTATCGGTGATTACAAATTGTTGGGTAGAAACTAATGTGAGATCGAGCATTAACTAGTTCGTTAAATGTCCAAAATACGATCATATCTAATGCTGTAAACATCCCATCATTCCTCTCTTTCAGCTGGTGGATCAGGGTCAGGATTGTGCTATGAAAATTTTCATTGATATTATCCTGTAAAATCTCCAATGTTGATATATCTTACTGTAAAACACTGACGTGGAAAAGCTGGCTCGGAGGTGTGACTAGGACCTAGGGAACCACAAATGAATCAGGATATAACTAGATCATACGACCCTCTTACCTGGTAAATACACATGGTGTTTGAGACCAGTGACTTAATTCACTCATATTAATTAGAGTTAGGACTTTCCTTAAGTTATTCGTTCTAAAACTAAATCCTATATTGTCGAAGCCGAAATGTGTCAAGGATCAGAGATCAACGATAAACCTACCCAAGTGCTCTCTAATCAGCTCCCTCAAAAAAGTCTCGATGTCGAAAACGCATCGGGAATCAACGTTCAGAGATAACCTTATCATGGTCAAAATGTTTGTTGTGATCCTTCTGGATTTTCCCCGATCCCCATAAAGTGCGTTAGGCATTGACTATCAACAATTTCTTTAGATCCTTTGTTAACGTTTGTCTTCCTCATATTTTATCGATGTCGAAGGGTATCAGGTATCTCTCCAAAATTTTTGTGAAAAAATTACGTAAACCAAAAATTCTTTCTTTCAATGCCGATGAGGATTGGTGCTCGACGACTGTTGTTTTCCATGTGGTTCCTTTACTTACTTGAATTATTTATGACGCCAAACCTGAGCACATTAGGTGCAGTGTTTGGATTTCGATTCTTAATTCATGTGTTAAGGTATTTTAGCCATGAGGTTTCATAAGTTCAAACAAGCCTGAATAAGTGATGAGAGTCATGAAAACAAACAAAGATAAAACATTTCCCAAAATGAAATCGAGTCAGACAGTGGAGAAAACAAGTGGTACCCAAAAAGTGACAAAATTTGATAAGGCTTTTTAGGGTGTGTTTTGTGCTCAACACGTTGTAATACTTCAAGAGATTTTATCTAAGGCTCCATGAACTTATTCACTTGAATTGGGATCATGCTTGAAACTTGCCAAATATCTACTTCGTACACCTGGTCTTGCTTTGCATGACGCTTAACTATATTGTGTAGATCGGAAAAATGTTCGAGTGGACCAAATTATGGCAAGTTCATATTCCTCATTTCCTGATTGATTTTCTCCCAACTTTTCTCACATTCTTACCATCTCTTCTACATTTTTTGTTGGGGTTCCTGAACCATTCTTACCTAGTATTCAGCTTCCTTCCTTATTCGAGCGATGATGTTGTCCATCTTCACTCGGATTCCATGCTCTTCGGTATCTCGACCCTTTTGTACTTCACTGATGTAGTCCATCCACTCTAAGGCTTGTTTTTCCTTCTCATACCATCGTTGCATGTCTTTAAAGGTTTCCAACCCATGAGGGCATCTTCTTGGAAATCCTCTACATGAGCGGTGAAGAGGTCTCTTTCCCTTGTGAATTTCACATACATTTCTTTGAAGTCACATTTAAAGAGTACCAATACCTGTGTTGAATTTTGGTAATACTCCACTTGATATTTCAGATGGTCCAATTATTTATTTATGGTGGCTACCTCCCTTTCATCCCTTTCTAAAGTGGCATCAGTTATGGCCATACTTGCTTCGATTAGCTCAGTAATCTTAATTTTTTTTTTCTCAAACATCGTTTCCTCTGTGGTTATGAGAAGTGTTCCATCAAGCGTTAGCTTTGTTTTCTTGATTGTTATTCTCATCACATATTTCCTTTTCCTGTCATAAGGAATTTCCTATATATCGGCGACTTCATCTATTGGTTCAAGAATCTATTGATATCCCTAGGACAGAGTACTACCTAGGCTTCCTGAAGTATAGAGATGTTCCATGGCATTTTCTTTTAATTCTTTAGCAGGAGAGGTTCCTGCATGCAATAGTGATTTTTCCTTCTGTTGGTCCTCATTAGCTGATGAAGTATTTTTCCTAGCTAGGGAAGTAGGTGAAGGATCAACATTAGTTGGGAGTTTTGTTGTTGAGATGTTAATTTCTGGCTCCCCTATTCTTTCTTCTTGTTCACTTGTATCCAAGTTGTTATTAGAGCTACTACCCTGAGGCTATTTTCCCGGCTGACTGGGAAAAACAATGTCAAGAGTGTTCCTAGCCTCATGGTCACCTTCCTGGGGATTTGGGATCAAAACATCGGAAGTTGGAGAAGATGTTTCCCCTGGTTCCTCCTCTTGCGTCATTTGTACTAGGGTTATGTGCGAAGCTTGTGATCCTTCCTCATTGTCATATATGGTGATTAAATCTATGAGGAAAATAGTCATACCCATCCCACTTGATAATCTTTCCGACCTTCGTTGAGTTGTATTAGTCACCAATGATATTTCCTGTGGTGGCATAGGGCCGGTGTTTTCTTTGTCGACACTTTCTTTCAGTGGGATTGTATTTGAATTATTTAGTTATGCCTCCTCATTTGTACCTACCAGGGTGATTCTCAAAGGTCCTATCAAAGGATTGAGTAGGGGATCTTCCCCTAATCTCGCAATATCTCTTTTAGATTCTATAGTAATAATATCCCCCTTCTTTGTGCCTCATTCGCTTCTACTGCTCATTTTTCTTCTCTTACCCTGAGGGCTCCTTGAGCTTTATGCTATATTGTCTCAACCTGCTCATCCATATTCATTTCTTTGAATTTGGTCATATTGGGGTTAACCCTTCTTTGAAGAACCTCCTCCTAGTCCTGGGCACCCTCGGTAAATATATCATCTTCAAAGCTATCATGAGCATATGGCTAATATGAGGATACTTGCGACGCATGTTAGAGTACCAGGCATTTTGAATCATGCTTGTGAAAGAATCATGTGGGGAATCGATACTCAATCTAACTCAATCCTTCTTGTTTCTCCTATGCAATTCCTTTTACCATGTAAAACTCGATAGAAAACCATAGGGTATGAATTCCCTCTTCTTTTATTTTACCAGAGACGCGTTATAGCCTTGTAGAATGGTCTGGTAATAAATTTCTCCGAAAATGAGATGGTTCGGGATATGAATAGGGAGTAGCTGTGGTGCGCCAATAGCCACAAACACTATGATATAAGTGATTTTTTCTTCAAAATACCAGTGGCCCACTTTGAAAATCATCTTTGTGGCAGTCGCTGAAAGCCTTGGGAATTATTTTCTAAATATATTGAAGTGCAATCTGGCTATGAACTCGCTGCATATCAGGGTGTACAATTTATTTTACCTATTTTCCCACATAATGATGAAACAAACATACACAGGTAACTCAACAACATGCAATCTTAAATTCATACATGCAAAAATGTTTCTTGTGCAGATTACGTCCAACAGGTACGATGCCATGTGGAAAATTGGTGTTTTTCCATCCTTTGGTGTTTGGGCCTGTAGGATGTTGGTTCTTAGCTATTTGGAAACGATGGATCCCCAGTTGAAACTTGTCTACAAGATTGCCACGATATCTGCCAAGGGAATCCACGCTTCTAAAAACTTAGAGAAATATTTTTCACCATATAATCAATATATTGAAGCCATTAAGTACATATAAGGTTCCCTAAGGTTTAACGTGTTGTACCAATCATTTCTATTCTGAACTTCTTATATTATTTCCACCATGAGGCTAGTAACTTTCGAGTGTCATGGAACTTGTAAAATCAGACCACAAATTTTGTATTTATCCTTTCCTCTAGGTCTTTGAGCTTGTAGTATATTTGGACCTCTACTAGAAGAAAGACACTCACACATTCTCCCTATTCATTATTGACTATGATTTTTTTCGTGTATGTGTGGTCAATCATCCATCCCAAGGTTTTAATGCAGGGAAAAATTGGGGTCCGATAAGCCACCATATGTAGATATGAGCGCCTAATGTTTGGGAAAACCTATTCATCCAACATACTGACGTCCAGGTCACCGTGGGATGTAAACTGTGGGTAATATTCCTATTTTATTTTGTTAAACAAATCCATCTATTATGGGAGCATTACTTTTGATTTGATTCTCACCTCTATGTCCCCGAACATTGGAGGTTGGGTGAACTGTTTCTTCATGGAAGTTTGGATAATTGATTATGTTTTTGAGAAAAAATCAAGCTCCCTTGTCGTGCCTGGTGTAGAAACTTCATTGACATCCAGTTATTTCATTTTGGGTGTTCTTGGTGAGATCTTGGTCGTTGGATTCCTTGGAGGCATTTTCCTACAGAAAATAAAAAATGTTATAGTGAGTCGCCAACCGACCTCGACAAGTGTTATTGACTAAATCGTAAGTGTACAAATGATAAAGACAATGCTTACCTCTTCCATACAAGAGATTAACCTAGTCTTACTGGTAATCAAAGTTAGAGAGTGGGTTGTAACCTCCTCGATGATTTCTCTCCCTTCTTAGTCTGCTTCGAGAGATAAGTGATTTATGAATAGAATACCATATTTGGGCATAGACATTGTAAATTTAAATAGAAAACATACTTACCTGATCACGTCAAATATTAAATTCAGGAGTGTAAATGTGGTCTGCACAATCTATCATAGAATTCACACCATTCTTAGGATTAAATGTCATGTCGGTTGATGGCGTAGGAGAAAATTATTTCATAGCTCATCAATGAATTAAAATTTCAACAGTTGGTCGGCAGGTGAGATCGTTGTGTAGGTTGCATGAAAATTCAATTTGTCTAATCACATCGCAAAATTCTATCTCATCTCAATTGGAGGTATCCCATCGAATTACCGATCTTGTTCGTATTTACAAGAAACTAGTATGATTAGTATCGAGGATAAGCAGGATCATAGATTGACCAGGGTTGTCGCTGTTGGTGGGTAAAGGTTCGAAATAAAACTAGGAGTTCAATTTTCTAGCAATCAACCGATAGTTAATGAGTGTATCAACATCGACAGATTGTCTTTGACGTTATTTCGTTGGCGCCTCTAGAAAAAAGTTTCGATGCCAACCCAAAACTGCCGCACGTTGTTGATGTGGAGGTGATAAACTGGAAATATAGATATGACACAGGGGACATCAAAATATGATGTGGGTAATACTTGATCAATACAAATTATTTATGTGGAAAAAAACCTGGTAGTAGATTTGAACCCTGGGGCGTGAGGATAATTTCTTTTCGATGTCAGTGATTTTCTTTTGATACATGTTACTGTTCTCTTTCTCCCTCTTCGCCACTACCGACATTATATCGACAATCATCAATCAAAAATTGTTGTTTCCTATGTTGATAGTTTACCTTTCGGATTTCTCCGATGTCGACGGTACATCAACGATTTCTAGAAAACTTTTTCGCAGGTCAGAATCAACAATCGACGTGGCCTTTCTCTCTTTTTTCCAATGCCATCTTTACATCGATGATCAATGATTTTCATTGTTATGTGGTTATTTTTCATTTCGGATTTTGCTGATGCCGATGATGGGTGCATGGCTCAAATTTTAAGATGTGTACACTTAGTCTAAATGTCAAGTTTACTTAGATAAAAAGTCAATATGTTCAACAACTCCAAACAAAACCGAATGTGATCAATGATAAAACAAAAAACAAAAAAAACCCATTGATCCCTACACAACTGACTGAATTGAGAAAAGACAAAGTGGTACCCAAAAAAAAATTCACAAAACATTTTAGGGTGTGTTGAGTTCTCAACAAATGGTGATTCTTTGGGCAAAAACAAAATCTCTACCCCTTCCCTCATGCTTAGCTTGTGTAAATCGGTTGAGAAACGATATGGTTTTATTCTATTCCTTTTCAACACAACATTTTCTATAAATGTGTACACAAGTTCCCGAGTTCGCAAATCCGGATCTCCATATGGGGTTATATTTTCCATCCCATTTCCTTTTAACCTCAATCCATGCCCTTTCTAGACAAAAGCTAGATAGAGCGTGGATTGGAGTGAGGCCATTTAGCTATCATTCCTTTCTTATGGTGTTTCTCCGCTGCCAGCGAGTGTTCATAGCCCAGACATCATAGACCTTGCTCCACTGCCAGCGAGGTTCCATAGCCCTGGAGGAGTTATCTTCATACCCTCTTGGACTTTACACTCTTTTTATGGATCATCTTTTTCTGGCATAAATACCTAGAGTGAGTCATAGAGGAGGATATTTGTTTTTGACAAGGTGAAATTTTTAAGGTGGAGCTTCCCCTGGCTCTATCCATAGGTACATGTGATTCTCTCCATCTAGCCATCTTTCAATTTAGCTCTAACAGGCCACTAGGCATATATTTCATCGCTTCCCCGGGTAGTATGCTTACAAAGATATATTTGATTTTGAAAATTTGTGCTTGCCTAACATCTCTTATTTCGCATCTAAGTGTAGGTTAGGAGTAGAGTTTTCTTCATCGTATCTATTAAAGTCAACCATTTCTTCACGGAACACAACTTAATTAAAATAAAATAACAAGAAAAAGAGAGAAAACAAAATAAAAAATAAAAAAGGAGTTCGAAGACGGTCTTCCCTAAACCCACACACTCATCCTGATCAAAACGTGTGCTAAAAAAGAAATGAAACTCAAACGAATAATCAAAATACACACACACACACAAACACACAAACACACATATATATTATTAGGAGAAGTATTGTTTTAAGACCTAGCCATTCACCGGGAAGGTGTGAGATTCGCCCCTCATATTTTGCAACCGGTATGTGCCTGCCCCAATCTTCTTGGCCACCTGAAAAGGTATCAACCATTGATTTTGGAACTTTGAGTGTTTTCCTTTGGACTCGTTTTTTTATCCCACTTCAATACTAGGTCTCCTACCTCAATTTTTTTTTCTTTGGCTGTATGTTTGTCGAACCATCTTTTAACTACCTGCTAATGAGCAGTGAACTTAAATTTATCCTTTTCTCTTTCTTCATCCAACATGAGAAGGTTATCAATCATTTTTTTTAGAGAGGATGAGGGTTGACCTCTTGATTCTTGGGAAAGATGTAAATATGGAAGGTGCAATCTGATTCCAAGAATGGCTTCTTTCCTGTATATCGGAAAGGACATAGAGTTTTCTATGGCTTCTTTAAGTGTTACTCTATCGACCCATAGGGAATTATGAAGCAAATTATTCCAATTACTATGATTTTCAACAATTTTTTCTTTTTTTAATTCTCACCAGGTTTTTATTAGTAGACTTTGTCAGCCCATTCCCTTGCAGACAATAGTTTGCAGAATATCTTATTATGATCCCCTTATCAAGGGTGGATTATGTCAATCGCATGGAAGAAAAATAGGCAACATTGTAAAAAACGAGGATGGAGGGCATATCAAACCACATTATTAGTTTTGGTTCTAAAAATTGGATCACTACCTTTTCATTAATGTGTGTGAGAGGGATAGCCTCTGTTCATCTCATGAAACAATGTGTAGCAGTCAAGATATACTTTTGTTGTTTCAAATAATTGGGAGTAATTTCTCCTATGACATATTTTCCCCATTGCTCAAATGTTCTGGATATGGTCATTGACTGGAGTGGAATGTCTTCCCTCTTTTCCCTACCAGAGATTACTTGACAAGATTTACATTTCCTGGCATATGCATGAGCGTCCCTGAACAATGTAGGCCAATAATAGCCAACCCTTAATATTTTGTGAGCCTTGGTTTCTCTCAAAAAATGTCCACTTGTTGGGCCGTCATGGAGTTCTCTTAGTACCTTTTATGATTCATCATGTTCAAGACAGATAAGGAGTACTCCATCATAGTTTACGTGGAAAAGGACATAATATATGAGGCAATATTGAGAGGAATTTATCTTGAGATCTCTCCTTTCTCTGGGGTTTAGGTTTTCTGGACAAGTTCCATGGCGTAGAAGATAAGACAGTTTTTCATACTAGGATTCTTTCCCAAGAGGAATGAATAAGGTTTCATTGCACCATAATGATAACTTGTTTTCCCAACCGGAGTCTTCTGCGTTGATCAAATCTTGGGCCTCCGCAACCAGTTTACACAATCCTTGACCCTTGACTATTTTGGCAATTTTTATGTCTAGATCAAATTCCTGAACGACTGCCATCCAATTTCCACTCCTTTATCCCATTTATTGTTGGGTGAACAAATATCATACTATGGGGTGAGGTACTGTGACTTTAGTATGATTTTTTAGGACATAGGATCTGAAATGTTTTATCGCTTTATAAACTGTGTAAGCTTGTTTGTCTATAGTTAGATAGTTCATTTCAGCTCCTTGAAGGTTAGTTCTCATAAATGATACCAGTGCCTCATTTTTTTCATCATCCTTCTGGGTAAATACTACAGTCAAGTATTAGTCAGAAGCAAAGGTATAAAGGAAAAAATATTTGTTGAAATCAGGGCTTCGTAACATTAGTGCTTGGGATATTGCAGTTTTGATGTTGTTGAAATATCCTTTCCTTTCTTCATCCCATTTAAACTCTCCATATTTGAGAATCATTTTTTGTTAAGGTTTAATAGTTTCAACGAAGTCAGGAGTAAAGTTTCTCACAAAGTTGATTTTCCCAAAGAAGGATTGCATGGTCTTTTTATTATGTGGCTTAAGGGGAGTTGAGATATCGCTTTTATTCACTAAGGGTCAATGCTAATTCCTCCTTGATATATGATATGACCTTATAATTTTCCTTCCTCTACACCAAATATGGTTTTCTTAGGGTTCAAGATATTCCATATTTCCTATACCTTTCAAATATCTGAGTCAAATGTTGAATGTGGTCTTCCTTTGTTTTTGAGTATATAGTTACATCATCTAAATGGACTACCACACACTTGTTAATCAATCCCCGAAAATCTATGTCCATGGCCCTCTCGAAGGTTTCTTCTGCGTTAATCAACACAAAGGGAATGTGTTTATAAGCAAAAGTTCCCCACTTGGACTAGAAGGTAGTTTTTAATTGATCATCTTATGAAACCAGGACCTGGTTATATCCCGAGAAATTGTCTAGGAGGGAAAATATTTATGAGCTGGATATTTTTTGTAGGAGTTATTCCATGGGTGTTAATGGATAGTTATGCTTTTCTGAATCTCTGTTAAGGTTTTTGAAATCCACACACAAACATATCTCCCTAGAATTCTTTTGCATAGGCACCAGATTGGTCACCCATGCAGAGTGTTTTACTTGAAAGATAATATTGGCATCTAATAATTTCTTCAACTCTTGATACATCAGAGGTTCCATAGATGGGTGGTACATCGTAATATTTTTTTGGAAGGGTTTTACTCCATAATTTAATGCAATTGTGTATTGGATAATGTGAGTATCATAAGTTTTCAATTCTAAGTAGGACCAAGAAAAGACATCTTGATATTCTTTAAAGAGTTTGAGATACAATTTCATGTCTTATTTGGACATTGTCTTACCCAAATTGACATTCTTGGGGTTCTCATGGGTTCCTAGGTTTATATTTTTGTATATAGGACATGAGCCCCCTGTTTTTTCATTCCTTGGGCCTCTAAATATTTCCAGTAGGTCAAAAAGGTTCTCCATATTGACCACTACTTTTGGTATTGTGTGAAACTTTGGTTTGGCACAAGAGTGAGCTTCTCCCTTTTTATGTTCATGGGGATTTGATTCTATGAGTAGTTCTTGGAATATTTCATCATCAATGGCCAAATCCTTAAAATTATCCTAATTATTCAGGAAATCTACAATCTGTTCATCCCCTTCAAATATTTTTCAGTTACAAATGTTGTTAGGTACCAACGGTTTGTAGAGAATTTATAATGCAAAACTTGAGGCTTCATAGTTTTCTAAAGGAGATAATATTGAATATTGAGGCCGCGGTGTCTAGAGAATCCCCAAGGGTATTTTTCATCATGGGAACATCAGTAATGTTGAAGGCCTCAAAATTGTATTAGTTTGTGCACCTCTTGCTGGTAATTTCTTAAGTCAGGTGAATTGCAATGGATAGTATTCTTTACTTTCCTAACGATAATTTCAGAGTTTCCAAAAACTTTCAATTCCTTGAATTTTAGGTTGATGGATTTCTTTAGTCCTTGGACTAGAGCTTCATATTCAACAGTGTTATTAGTGCATTCAAATTCTAATTTGTAGGATAAGAAGTTTCGTTTCCCCTTTGGGTCAATAAGGATACATCTTTCTCCCAACCCCTCTTGCGATTTAGAACCATCAAAGTACAACATCCAAATTTGTGAGGGGGAGTTACTAACTTCTTCATGTCTAGCTATTTTTTCACTTTCAACCTCCTTGTCTGCTACTCCTATTGGAGAATCCTGATAGAGGATTCTTTCTTCTACAGATGCTAGTAATTCTACTTGAAAAATCATTTAGTTTTTTTTTGTGGGAGGTATGTCAGACACGTGAGGGGAGAAATTACCGAAATAAGAATTACAGGAGTATTTTCCTAATAGAGGGAACTCTGTCGATGAGGGTTCATTTGGGGTCTCTAAATCAGTGACAATATGTTTGATATATCTTTCTTTATCAATCCTATTTACGTTTGTATGTCCATTTAATTTCTCAGACCAGTATCGACTAAGTACCATTCCATGGGCCTCTGGGATGTCTACTACTATTATGTCAATTACTTGAACAAATTTGGGGTGTGTATAAATTCTGGTCATGACATATTTTGGTTCCCCAATGACCTTTACTGCAATTCTATCTAATTGTATAACATGTTTCTCACTTTTGAGTGGGGTTGCGTTCCATTTCTTGCAATTTGACAATGGAGTGACCTCTTAAGATGCCCCTGAATAGACTAGGAAATTATGTAGATTTCTATTAAAAACCTCAAACATCAAAAGGAAAGGAGGAACAAAAGGCCTTCCTCTTTTGTCTAAAGAACAAGCATTCACACTTGGCTTATTTTTTAAATCTGTAGGAGATGGGACCCCACTTTGATCAGTGCTTGTTATATGCGTATCTATTAATTTTAAGTCCTGTAATATAAAATCATTTTTTTGAGGGATCCTACACATGTCCATGAAAAACACATTGGCCTTCATCTTCTTTAAGTCTTGTATCACATTGTATTCTAACTTAGGAGCTTCTCATGTGTGTATGTTTGTGGGATTTTTTTGAGAAGAAAATATAGGTTTGGGGTGATCAACTACTTGATTTCCTCAAGATAATTGAGTAGTGGTGGGATTAATTTGGACAGGTTGACTTTTACTTCGCATCTGTATATCCAGAATTTTAGTCGGGGGTTCCTACACCTCAATGATGTCATTGAAAGGTATCAGCTGATCAGAATGCCATATCAACATGGCAGTCTCTTCAAGTGGTTCTTGACTTTCTTTATTGGTAGCACCTATTACCGAGCCACTGGGTTGTTCAGTTAGAGAGCATTCATTTAGGAATCAATTATCCATTAGATTCATAGCATGCAACCATTGGCGATAGTCCCTTTCTGAATGGTTTTCTTGATGCTACGTGAAGGAGGAGTTAGATGCTACGTTCCTTAAGTCAATGTTCAGGTTGGCCAGGGGAGGTTCTATAGCCTTGAAGGGTGGATTTATTTTAAAAAAGGTCTTGTAATATATTTTAATTTGGTTTCCTTCCCCAACACTCCTTTTCATATCTACAATCTCTTTGGAAATTGTTTTGATCATCCATTGCATCTTTTCTAGATCCCCTCCCTCTTTTTGAGGAATTTGTTCTGGTTTTTTTCCCGAGGGTCTTGTTAACAAAATTCCTACTTAGGTAGAGGTTGGATTTCCTTTTTTATTAATGAGATCTGACATTCTTTGCATCCTTTCATTTTGAATTCAATCATTTTAGCTTCTTCGAAAGTTTCAACTAACGTATGTTTGGAAGCCCTTTTTACGAACATGGAAATAGACGCTGGGAGAGAATTAGTGTATACTTCAATTTGCAACTCCTAGGTAGGTTTAGCCTTAGGTTAAAATTTGTTCAAAATGGTGGTGAACCTTTGGTTGAAATATTTAACCTTTTCCTTTGGACTCATAGTGGCGGCAAAAATTTTAGCCATTAAATTTCCTATAGTAGTCTCTTTGGAAACTTTGTCCAGCTAGTTATGGAACCAACTGGAAGGTTTAACTATCAAGTCGAGGATGAATATTCAAATGTATAAGGTAAAAGTCTGCAAACTACATCTTCATGTTTCACATTCATCAACCTTATATATAAAATGAAATTCTTAATATGGTGCTAAGAAAATCCAGATGTTTCAGGGTCAAACTTAGGAAGTACTTTTTCTAGATGTCTCGATAGGTTATGCAGACATCCTTGGATTGCAAAATAATATCTATCCAACCATGGTTGATTGTCTCTAGGATGATCTCCCCTTTATCCATTATTATTGATATTATCCTCCATGTCTTCTAATTCCAAACTTGAGTGATCTGAGTTAGACCCTTCCTCTTCAAATTCAAACTCATTAGGTTCAGAGTAATTACCAGATGGTGTTTCAATTACCAGATTAAGGGTTTTTTCGATCTCTTTGAGGGAAAAATCTATCACATCTTCTACCGTGTGAACAAATACCTCGTCATGGGTGTCAAAAACGGGTCTTATTATTTGTTTTCTTCGACAAAGTAAAAGAGCTAAAGGTAATGCTCTGATCTGTCGGGCGTAAGCTCTTGTGATTCTTTTGAAATTATTTAACTCTTTGTGTGGAAGAGAGTAAGGTATTTCAGGGTACAAGTGTTCTTTCTCTTTGTGTTGAGGTGATTTAGTCGTATTGGGAGTACTCTTTGTATGTGGGATTTCTTGAGAGTGACTAGTCATGCATGTGGATTGTTTTGAATCTATAGGCTTTACAAAATATTTTATCAAAAATATTTTTAGCCATGAATTCGTTCAGGCTCTCCTTCTAGTGCCAATTATGTTGAGGGGTCTTAGATCCCTTAAACTAAATAGGAGAAACCAAACCCGATGAAGAGTCTCGATTAGACTCGTAAGTGTTTGATGAGTGGTAAGATTCTCCAGATTCATGATCTAGCTGGAATTATCAATGGGATTTAATCGTGATTGACATATACGTCCCTTCTTTTAAATATTTCCTCAGGATATGCAGTTCTCTTTTTGGTTCTTTTCTAACATTTATAATAAAAAAAAAGATATATCTTTAAATTAGATGACAGAGGGAAGATAATTATGTGTTGGGGGAAGGATGGGTTGCAGGATAATTATTATACCTTAGCATACAGACGAAGAAGATATAAACTACTTAAAACTAGAATTAATACCATTTTGATTAGAAGACATTCAACATTGTCTGAGATAAATGTGACAGAAAAAAAAATATATACGCAACAAGAATTTAGTGCAAGAAAAGTAATTTTCAATGCTCTATTATAAATCACAGGTTAACACAATTGATTTCTATTAATCAACTAGAGTAACATAATTATTACAAAATTTTAATATAAATTTTAATAACAAATACAACAACTCTTTCTCAATACAACAACAAATATTGAATCCGAAGACAGAGATAATCTCCCTTGATCCAATCACATTCAAGCCTTAGATGAAAGAACTGTCTTTAGTTATTAACATAACTTCTTAATTAAAATAACTTGCACATAAATAGATGTCTTACAATATTCTAGAAAAAGACTTTATCTCCAAAACAATCTACCATAGAAACAAGGTTGATTCCCCTATTTATAAAAAACAACTAAACTAAAAATAACTATTAAAGTTGTGTTAAGTTAAGAAAATGCCATGTGGCGAACTTTGTCTAACTGTTTTCTTTTGCTTCTCTTTTGATCATATGGTGGTTTACTGAAGTGGATTTTTGCACTCGTATTCTAATCATCTACGGAAGAGATCTTTGCATGTATTTGCATATGGGAACCTATGTTGATCCATCGGAGTAGAGAGAACCTCCTTCATCTCAGTTTCCCATTCCTTGTACTTGATTAGTTTTACACTCAAGCGTTGTAAAACTGCGAGATATTTCATTGGAGGCTCCATAAAATTCTTCATTTGACCCTGGATCATGCTTGAAACTTGCAAAATCTCTGCTTTGTACACCTATTCTTGCTATGCATGCTTCTTAACTATGTCACATAGATTGGTGAAATATTCCAGTGGACCGAATTCTGGCAAGTCAGTATTCCTCATTTCTTGATTGATTTTCTCCCAAATTTTCTCACATTCTTCCTATCTCTTCTGCACTTTCTTCTGGGGTTCCTGGACCATGCTTACCCAATATTTAGCTTCCTTCATTATTCAGGTGATGTTGATGTCCATCAACACTTGAATGCCATGCTATTTTGTATCTTGACCCTTCTATACTTTGTTGATGTAGTCTATCCGTTCTAAGGATTGATGTGCCTTCTCATACCACTGTTTCATGTATTTACAAGTTGTCAACCCCATGAGGGTATCTTCTTGGAAATCCGCTACGTGAGCAGTGAAGAGGTCTCTTTCCCTTGTGAATTGCACATACATCTCCTGGAACTCACATTTCAAGAGTACCAATGACTATGTTTAATTTTGGTAATACTCTTCTTGATGTAGAATATGGTCCAATTCTTTCTTCATGGTGGATACCTCCCTTTCATCCCTTTTTTCCTTGTCTAAAGTGGCATCAATTATGGCAATACCTTCTCCGATTAGCTCAGTCATTGTACCATTTTTTATTGTCAAACAATGTTTCCTTTGTGGTTATGAGAAGTGTGCTATCAAGTGTGAGTTTAATTTTCCTTTTCCTGTCATAAGGAATTACTTGTATATCGACGACTTCATCTACTGTTTCAGGAATCTATTGATCTCCCTAGGACAGAGTATTACCTAGGCTTCCTTCTGTATGGATATGTTCCATGGCAGGTTCTTTTAATTCCTTAGTAGGAGAGGTTCCTGTATGCTCTGGTGATTTTTCCTTCTGTTGGTCCTCGTCGGCTGACAAAGTATTTTTCCTAGATGGGGAAGTAGGAGAAGGATCGACATTGGCTAGGAGTTCGGTCATTGAGATGTCAAATTCTAGCTCCCCTATTCTTTCTTCTTGTTCACTTGTATCCAAGTCATTATTAGAGTTGTCACCCTGAGGTTGTATTCCCAGTTGATTGGGAAAAATAGTGTCTAGAGTGTTCCTAGCCTCATGGTCACATTCCATGGGATTTGGGATCAAAACATAGGAAGTTGGAGTAGATTTTTCCCCTTATTCCTCCTATTGTTCAGTTGGTACCAAGGTCATGTGAAAAGCTTATGATCCTTCCTCATCATCATATATGGTGATTAAATATACAAGGACAGTAGGCATACTCATCCCACTTGATACTCTTGTTGACCTTCATTGATTTGTAGTAGTCACCGATGATCCTGCCTGTGGTGGAAAAGGGATGGTGTTTTCTTGGTCGACACTTTCTTCTGGTGGGATTGTATTTGAATTATTTAGTTTTTCCTCCTCGTTTGTACCTATCGAGGAGATTCTAAAGGGTACTATCAAATGATTGAGTAGGGCCTCTTCCCCTAATATTGCAATATCTCTTTCATCTTCTTGTAGTAACAATATCCTTCTTCTCTATGCCTCGATCACTTCTGCTGCTCAGTTTCTTCTCTTACATTGAGAGCTTCTTGAGTTGTCTTCTCTATTGTATCAACCCAATCATCCATAGTCATTTCTTTGAATTTGGTCATATTGGGGTTAGCATTTTTATGGATCACCTCCTCCCAGTTTTGAGTGCCCTCGGTAAAGATCTCATCTTCGAAGCTATCATGAGCATATGGAAAATACGAGGATACCTGCGATGCGTTCTTGAGTACCAGGGATTTTGGATCATTCTTGTGAAAACATCCTGTGGGGAATCTATACTCAAGATGAATCAATCCCTCTTCTTTTTCCTATGCAGTATATTTTACCATGTAAAACCCAATATAAAAACCATATGGTACGAATTCCCTCTTCTTGTCTTTTACTAGAGAGGCATTATAGCCTTGCAGAATGGTTTGGTAAAAAAATTATCCCAAAATGAGATGGTCTGGGATATGAACAAGGAGTAGGTGTGGTGCATCAATAGCCCCAAACACTCTGATATAAGTTCTTGTTTCTTCAAAATACCAGTGGCCCACTTTAGAAATCATCTTTTCGACTATCCCTGAAAGCCTTGCGCATTATTTTCTAAATATAATGAAGTGCACTCAAGCTATAAACTTGTCACATATCAGGGCGTAAAATTTTTTGTACCTATTTTCCCACAAAATGTTGAAATAAACATGCATGGGTAACTCAACAAGATGACAGCTTAAATGCATACCTGTGAAAAATTTCTTACACATATTACGTCCAATAGGTACGATGCCATGTGGAAAACTAGTGTTTCTCCATCCTTTGGTGTATGGGCTTGTAGGATGTTGGTGCTTAGATGTTTGGAAATGATGGCTCACCAGTTGAAACTACTCCTGGAGATTGCCACAATATATGACAAGGGAATCCATGCTTCTAAAAACTTAGAGCAATATTTTTCATCATATAATCAACAGATTAAATCCATTAGGTACATATAAGGTTCCCTGCAGTTTACCGTGTTGTACCAGTCATTGCTCTTGTTTGTGAACTTATTATATTCTTTCCACCATGAGTTCAGTAACATGCTAGTGTCATGGAACTCATAAAATTTGACCAAAAAGTTTGTATTTAGCCTTTCCGCTAAGTCTCTGAGCTTGTAGTATTTTTGGACCTCTACTGGAAGAAAGACACCCGCACATTCAACCTATTCATTATTGAATGTGCATTATGTCTCGTATGTGTGGTCAATCATCCATCCCGGGGTTTCAATGCAAGGAACAACTAGGGTCCGACAGGCCATCACATGTAGACATGATCGCTTGATGTTTGGGAAAACCTGGTCATCTGACATTCTAACATCCCGATCTCTATGGGGTGTAAACTACAATTAATATTCCTAGTTTATTTTGTTAAACAACTCNCCCCCCCCCCCCCCCCCCGGTGTGGGAGCATTACTTTTGATCTGACTCTTGCCTCTATGTCCCCGAACATCGGAGGTTGGGTGAATTATTTCTTAGTGGAAGTTCGGATAACTAATTCTATCTTTGAGACAAAATCAAGATCCCTTGTCATGCCTGGTGTAGACCCTTCACTGACCTATGGTTCTTTCATTTTTGGAGTTCTTGGTGAGCATTTGGTCATTGTCTTCCTTGGAGGAATTTTCCTGTAGAAAAGAAAAAATGTTATAGTGAGCTACCAGCCAACCTCGATAAGTGTTATTGATGCAATCATAAGTGAATAAATGATAAAGACAATGCTTACCTCTCCCTTGCAAGATATTAACCTGGTCTTACTGGTAATCAAAGTTAGAGAGTGGGTTGTAACCTCATCGATGATTTCTCTCGCTTCTTCATCTCCTTCGAGAGATAAGTGATTTCTGAACAAAATACCATATTTGGGCATAAACCTTTCAAATTTAAGAAGAAGGCATACTTACCTTGTCGCTTCAAATCTTAAATTCAGGAGTGTAAATGCGGTCTTCAAAATCTACCGCACAATTCACGCCATTCTTAATATTAAAGGCAATGACATTCGGTGACACAAGAGAGGATTATTTCATAGTTCATCAACGAATTCAAATTTCAACGATTGGTTGGCACACATGATCGTGGTGTAGGTTGTGCAGAAATTTATTTTGTCTAATCAAATCGAAAATTTTTGTCTCATCTCAGCTGGAGGTGTCCCATCGAATGACCAAGCCTTTCCATATTTATAAGAAACTAGTATGATCGGTATTAGAGATAAGGAGGATCATAGATCAAACAGGTTTTTTGGCATCATCTAGTAAAGGTTATAACTAAAACCACGAGTTTAGTGTTCTAGAAATTAGATGATAGTTAATGAGTGTATCAACGTCGACGGATTGTCTTTGACATTATTTCGTTGGCACCTCTAGGAAAAATTTCCCCATGGTGCTGACGTGGAGGTGCTAATGTGGAAATATATATATATATATATATATATATATATATATATATATCTGACATGGGGGACATAAAACATTGACGTGGGTAATACCTGAGCAATATAGATTGTTTACGTGGAAAAACACATGGTGGTTTATTTGACCCCTGGGGCATGAGGAGTGTTTCTTTTCAGCGTAGGTGATTTTATTTTGACACATGTTATCATTCCCTTTATCCCTCTTCGTCGATGTTGATGGTATATGGGTGATCGGCGATCAACGATTGTTGTTGCCAATGTTGACGGTTTACCTTTCGGATTTCACCAATGCCGAAGGTACAACAATCTTTTTTAGAAAACATTTTCACGGGACGAAATCAACGATCAGTGTGACCTTTGTCCCATTTTTTCTATGCCGACAGTACATCGACGATATGTGATTGGTGATTATCATTGTTATGTGGAAATTTCTCCTTTCGGATTTCGCTGGTGACGATGATGGGCATGTGGTTCAAATTTTAAGTTGTGTACACTTAGTCTAAATACCAAGTTTACTTAGAGAAAAGGTCAGTATATTCAACAAATCCAAACTAAAATGAATGTGATCAATGATAAAACATAACAACATAAAAAACCCATTGATCCCTACACAATTGAATAAATTCAAAAAAGAGAAAGTGGTACCCAAAAGAAAAATTCACAAAAACATTTAGGGTGTGTTGAGTGCTCATGTTATAACCCTAAATTGCACCACACATGCTTACCTGGCATCAGGTCAACTCATATCCTTTCTTTTCCAAAAACACTACTGAACAACTCTTTGAAAATCCTCTTGTATAAAGTCCCACACGCCCTAACCCATTACTGCACACGTGTACATGCTGGTTGACCCAAAACAACCCACGTGGACCGACAAAAGCATGGAAAAAGGAAAGTTTCCAATAGAATAAAAATCTATGGGTGAGTTAACTGAAACTCCCGGCCATGCATGGCCGAGGGTTCGTCCAAATACCTAGCTCCTTCTAGCCTATAAAATAAGGGGTAGGGGTACCATTTGAAGGAGGAAAAATATAGCAAAGAAACTCTGCCCATTTACGTATTCCCATTGTCCCAACCCTTTAGCCTTTCCCTATGCCAAAGGAGATTTAAAGAAAAGTAGTTGGAGGACAGAATAAGAGGAGCCCAGGATTAGGTTCCTTCTTTCCCTATGCAATTAGGAGGGAAGACCGTGTGTGTCGAAGTAGAGGTAGTCGATGCTCCCCTCGACTATAACCTCTTGTTAGGACGGAGTTGGAATTATTCTATGGAAGCTGTGGTTGCTACAATTTTCCAGGTCTTTTTGTTTCCACACGAGGTTCGAATAGTGACCATCGATCAATATTATTTCTCCAAACCTGACCCATGTTTGGGGGAATCCATAGTCCTGATGATTGATAATCCTCAACTAGGTGTTGTCAACGTAGGAGTTGGTTTGTGCCCATCCTTGATGGGTACCTTCGATTACCCACCTCCTTAGGGAGATATCAAATTTATATCTAATAACCATAAGGTTGAGATATTTCAAGTTTTGTCGTTATGCATGACTTACTTCGAGGATCCATGGATCCTTTCTTCCCCATTGGCCATGATGGATGAGACAGGGCACCCATGCATGTCCATGCCCTTGTCTGTTGCTGAAGTAGTGTACTCTTTAGTCTAGCAAGCTTCAACTAACACTGATCTGACTCCTACACAAGAGTTATATCCACTTCTAGAGCCTATTTGGGCTCAGGGTTATCTCGCTAACGTCAATTCGTTAGACTTAGTCTTTCCTTCTAATGAAGAAGTAATCGAAGCAATGACTATTCCGGACAAACCTTGGGAAGATCTTCATGACAGATCATATTTTCTCCTAGATTTAAGTGAAATCGAAGCAGGAGAATTCACTATGACCATCACGGGAGATTATTCGTGTCCTATTAATCTCTTAGCTACACATGAAATTTATGCTAAGGGAAATATGACAACTATTGTTGAAACTATACCAATCAACATCTCCTGAAACCCTGGCGTCATGGAGAATGTCTTTGTTGGAGCAGATTGCTCCTCCGAAGAGATTCAAATCTACACGGATCTTTTCAAATAATTCCACGACGTTTTTTCCTAGTCTTATGAGGAAATGCCAGGTATTGATCCAAAAATAGTTGAACATGAAATCACAACTTACCCTGATGCCAAGCCTGTTTGACAAAAGCTTCATCCAGTTAATCCCAAGAAAGCAACAACCATCAAGATTGAAGTTGAGAAATTGCTAAAGGCGGGTTTTATCTATCCTATCCATTTGACTCAATCGGTGTCAAATCCTGTGCCGGTCAATAAAAAACAAGGCACAATTCGTGTATGTACCGGTTTCCGTGATTTGAACAAGGCATGTCCCAAGGATAATTTTCCAACACCATTCATCGACCAGATGATTGATGAATGTGCCGGTTGTGAAGCCTTTTCTTTCATGGACGGTTTCTCAGGATATAATCAAATCCAAATCAAACCCGAAGACCAAAACAAAATGACATTCATTTGTCTGTGGGGTACATTCGCATATCGTAAGATGCTTTTTGGTCTTAAAAATGATGGAGCCACATTCCAGTGGGCCATGTCTTTTTCCTTTCATGATATCAAGCATTTAGTCGAGGCCTATCTAAATGATTTAGCATCTCGATCTCGCAAGAGAACAGATCATCCCACACACCTTAGACTAATATTCGAACGTTGTCACTACTTTAGGATTTGCTTGAATCCAAACAATTGCAGCTTCTGTGTAACGTCGAGACATTTGTTAGGTTTCATAGTATCAACAACAGGGATCATGGTCCATCCTCTCAAGGTGGAGGCAATAATCCAGTTGCCCCCCCCACGCACAATCCTTCAACTTCAGAGTCTACAAGGCAAGGCAAACTTTTTATGACGCTTCATCGCCAACTATGTCGAAATCACCAAGGGCTTTATGTGCTTACTGAAGAAAGACGTTCCTTTTTACTGGGACGAAGCCACTCAACGCTCTTTCGATGCATTAAAACATGCCCTCACAACTACACCTCTGCTATGACCACCTAACTATAACAAAGACTTCTTATTATATCTGGTTGCCGCAGAGTCAACCATTGGCATGGTTTTAGTTCAGGAAGATGATTTGTTCTCAGAATACGTGATCTATTACCTGAGCTGAGGCCTCATAGGACCAAAACTCAATTATTCTCATATCGAAAAACTTGCGTTGGCAACAGTTCATGTTGTTCAACGGTTCCATCATTATGTTCTGTTTCGCAAGACCACCGTCATTGCTGTCATGAATCCATTCTAGTACATGTTGAAACGACGGGTTATAGGTAGAAAAATCAGTAGATGGATATTCATCCTCCAAGAATTTGACTTAGACTTCGTTTCAACAAAGTCCAAAAAGTCATTGGTCTTCGCAGAGCTTATTTCGGAACTTCCAGTTGAGTCAGGTGATGTTGTGCATGAAGAATCACCTATCTGGGGAGATATGTTTTTGTTCGCATCTTTAGATCCCTGGTATGGAGATATACTTATCTATCTCCAAACTTTGAAGTGCCCCACTTTTTCTTCTCATGATGAGCGTCGGCGTATATGCCATCCGGCTAAGAATTATCTCATACTCAATGATACGTTGTATCAGAGAGGTGTAGATTGCATCTTACGTCAATGTCTCACACACGAGGAAGTAGTCATCATGCTCAATGATTGCCATACCGAAGCTTGTGGTGGTCATTTGTCTGGGTTGGAAACAACCCAAAAGATTCTACGAGTAGGTTACTTCTGGCTGACACTTATCAAAGATTGTATAGAATCGGTCAAGAAGTGTCATCCATGCCAAGTCTTCTCTCGAAAGATGAGGGCACATCCCGCTCCTATGTTTCCTGTCATCACAGTTGGTCCCTTCACAAAGTGGGGTATTGATTACACTACTTGCAACCCCCCATCAGCAAGGTGGCACTGCTATATGATCATAGCTATAGAATACTTCACTAAGTGGGTCGAAGCTATGGCAATGTTTAAATATGATGGAGAAACTGCAACTCTCTTTTTATTCAACCAGATCATAGCAAGGTTCGGCATCCCGAGAGAGATTGTTACTAACCATGGAAGTCACTTTCAGAACCAAATGATGACCGAATTAACATCAAAGCTTGGGTTACAGCAAGAGAATTCATCACCCTACTACCCCCAAGCTAATGGGTAGGTGGAAGTTGTAAACAAAAATCTTAAGACTATTCTACAACAAACTATCAACTCAGCCAAGTCAAATTGGCATTTGATGTTATACTCGACATTATGGGCTTACCGAACACCTGTTAAGATTGCAACCGGTTTCTCACCTTTTCAACTCGTTTACGGGCTAGAGGTAGTCTTTCCCTTTGAATGTTAGATCCCATCTCTAAAATTGGTAGTACAATTATTGCCAGACACTTCTCCACTCGAAGAACGGTTAGTACACCTTGAGTATCTCAATGAGCAGTGTTGTGATGTGAACCTGACCAATGAGGCTCACAAACATAAGTTCAAGTGTCAGTATGATAGGTTTGTTCGTCCTCAGATTTTTTCTAAAGGCGACCTTGTCCTGGTCTATGACCAAGATAAGGACCCCCTAGGTGTTATAACCCTAAAATGCACCATACAGGTTTACCTGGCATCAGGCCAACTCATGCCTCTTCCTAGCCAAAGCCATGCTGAGTATTTTCTCAAAAAAACACTTAAAACAAGAAACCCGTGCCCTAACTGCTCATTGGGCGCGGGCATCTGCTTGCTGTCCTCTTACTGCACGCGGGTATCCGCGGGCTAGCCCAAAACAGCCCGCGAGTACCTAACAATGCAAAAAATCAGGGAAGTTTCCGCCGAGACACGAGGCTTTTGTCAGTTAACTGAAACTCTCCGCCATGCATGGCCGAGAATTCGACTAAAACCCTAGCTCTTCCTAGCCTATAAAAGGAGGGGTAGGGGTAC
>ML792515.1:515113-547012 GCA_009831015.1 Picea engelmannii | reverse complement strand
CCTCAGAAATCATTGTAAGTTGATTCATATTGAAGTTAATAAAAAGATACTTTTCCCGTCCCGAATACATGAGTCTTATCTATGTTATTTGATTTGTGTTTTTATCTCTAACCTTAGAATAGATCAGTAGCATGCATGCATAGACTTGTCTTGATTGCAGGGAAGATTTTGGAAGGAGATGCAACAGCAAGAAGATAAGAAGCTCAACGGAGGATCTACTTCAACCGTCCGAAAAAGGTTAGTTCATTCTTCTCTTGTGTGCATGTGAAAAAGGGGTTTTAGATTCGGGTAGAAGGTTAAAAGTTAAGTCTTGAGGGTCATGATCTGCGTATGAGCTTAGAGCCCTAGCTTATTAGTCCGTAGGGTAGAATACCCAACAACACTAGGGGTAGGAAAATTCAAACCCATGTGGTTCAGACCTTTCATCATAAAAGAGGTATTAAAAAAGGGCGCTTATCGTCTGGTTGATTTTGAAGGGAATGATTTAGCATAGCTTAGAAATGGGCTCTACCTCAAGAAGTATTACTCATAAGCAGGTTACTGTGGGTAACTTTTTTGTAACATATGTATAGTCTTTGTACTATTACTTTTTAGTTTCTTTTAAGTGTTATGGACATGTCATTGTTGTTATCTTTCATCAATATGGCAGATGTCAAGTGATTCTGAGGTGTTCGTTAGGTATGCAAATGGTGCTAGTTGTCACACTCGAAGGCTTACCTCCACAGCATGGGTAATATTTACACCTCAGGGCTAGTTGTTATCTTCCAGAGGTATATGCTTAGGTGACACCACAAATAATGTCGCCGAGTATAGTGTAGTTATTGAGTTTCTTCATGACACCTTGTCATTGGGTATCTCTCATCTTCGGGTCTATCTTGATGCTCAACTGGTTGTGTCACAGCTAAACAGAGTATACCAGGTTCATGATCCAACTTTACACCGACGATTCCTTAGGGTACGTCTCTTAGAATGAAACTTTGATTATATTACATATTTTCATATTCCTAGGAGATTAAATCAAATTTTAGATTGGCATCTTGCACACATATGAAAAAACATTGACATAAGCATGTAAATACATTTTTGCACACGTGATCCATAAGACACAAAAGATAAAAAAACCATATATAACATCATAAACTAACCAGAGTACATAGATGGACAGAAGCACCTTAAAAATGGGACTAATAACGAGTCACAGGGCTTATTCCCTCAAAACATATATACAAGTAGTGCTCGTGGAATGAAAAACATCTAAATAGGTTGAGGACCTATGGGCCCTGTTATAATAGTCCACAACATGGGCTAAACGCCTAAGCAATCGGACCCACGTCCGAGGTGTCCCCACTACATGAGGCTGCATGAATGGAGGTAGGTCCTCTATCTCTGCCATAGGGACTGTGCGAGTGAGTGCAGTGAAGTTTTGCTCAACTTTTCTAAGGACTCTCTCAACCTCCTCGGCTGGGAGGTTCCCTGCTACTGCTGGTCCCCTGGCTGCGGCAGCTGTGGATTCTGTCCGAGGATGACACTTGTTCCATGCATAATCAGCAGGTCTCACAGGTCCCACATCTGCATGCAACAAATGAATACCCGTCAAATACTTTGGCATACAAAAAAATGATATATATAACAAAAACGACATAAAAATTACATATACAAAAAAAAAACTACAAAGGTGGAGACTTACCCATCTCCCCTCACTCCTCACCAGGAGGCATAGGTATCTCACGATATCTAGAAAATTCTATCCCTTCATATGGGTAATCCTTGATCACAGGGATCTGTCATGACAGCCACACAAAAAATTCGTCATCGAAGGACTCATTGGTCCTTCCACCACCCTGTCACGGAAGTAATATTTCCCATCTACATATAGTAGGAAAAGTGTCATGATGTCCTCATACCACTTCCCGAGGACTAAATCTCAGAACTCTCTCAAAGAAGAATGAACACAAAATCATCCCGAACCTAAAGTTCCTCTGTGTCCATTGTCGGCATTCTGTCAATTGCCTCTTCATACACTCAAGTAGTGTGGTACTCCAGTCCAAAATCAGTGGATTCAAGCACTGGATAGCACAGTTCATCTGTGCATGAGATGCATGATGCAAGGTTGTTGAATCGGTAATCCGCACTATAAGAAATAATATCACTTGCAACGATAGGTTAGTAATATTACTTATGGGTACCTGGGAGCTCACACGGTTTGTCCCAACCTCACAGTGTTGGGCTATCAGTTCCGCTATGTTATGTGGCCTCGTAGGAAACATCCTGAAATTGACTGGTTCCCCTCTTTTTGAGAGGCCAGTCAAAAAGTAGATATCCTCGGTGTTGGGCACTAGTGATTTCCCCTCTAGCATGAAGGCCTCTGCATCAGGGTTCCAGTAGTCAATCAAGGCATTCAGTAGCCTTGGTTGCGCTCGCATAAATGGACATAGGAATAAATTTAGTAAACCACATTGCATCAACGTGGCCACGACATTTGGATATCCTGCAACCAACTCACTAATTGATTCATGCTCCCTTTCCCTCCATTAGACATACATCCTGCCAACACAACAAAGTTCAAGAGGGTTAGTAAGTTGTTTTGTTCTTTTATCTATAAAAGGAGGGGTTCCACGCGTGCTGTCGAGGTGTCATTTGTGTGTAGACGTGGGTAGTCTTTACTCTGCCCGAGTGTACATGTGGCCTGTCCAGAGAAAGCTCGCGTGGACCTAGGGCCGACCTTTTAAAGGTCGACGCCCACCCAAAAAATGAAAGAAAATGCAAAATTGAAGAATTAAATAGCTATATAGTGGAGTTTGTACTTACTTGGTCCAAGTGGAAGTTCGTTTCATCCACTGTAGCTCCCGAAATCACCGTTTTTACCAAAGGGGGTCCTTTGTCTCCAGAGTCAATTTCCAAATCAACAATGGTGATAATGAGCTGCCAACTTCTATTCATAGGCTTTTTGGCCTCTTTTGTCACTTTTTTGGCCTCCCTTATCAGTTTCTTTATACCAAAAACCATTTAGAGTGATTCAGGAGTTATTTGGGAGGGATTTGATCGGGTATTGGGACACTTTTTTTTGAGTTTTAAGAAAATTTTGACGTACCATGAAAATTTTTCCACGACGCAACTTGAGCATATAGGTTAGGTTACTACCCCAACTTTTGTGTCTTGTTGTCTTTTTTCCTCTACCTTAGGATCGATCCCATTAGGTTGTAACACGAAACCATCATATCTGCTTTAGAAGTGTTGCAACTTGGCGGTAGATATTACCAGAACATGGATGCCCCAAGTAGGTCCTGGTTGCATTATGGTGTCCATGTCGTCTCTAACACACTGTAGGCTCAGGAGTCCTTATAGTCTTTCCTGAATATGATTTTGAGCCTCATTTGCATGATTCTTCTTCGCTCTTGATCTCACCCTCAGGACTGCCAAAAAATTAATGGGTCTCCTTTTAATCCCTTTTAAGACCCTCTACACATGAAAAGATTGTCAAGCGATCTTGTGGCCTTTCATGCTCATAAAACTAAAATTTGAAGTCACGTCTGTCTGACAGTAGTTTACCCCTTTTTCGGTCCGGATGGTCAACTGTACGAACAAAGGTATACTCTATGGAACTTCAACTCTATAGAAGAGTAGTCTCAGGTATAATTTTATCCCTTTTTCAGGCCTGAGGGACTAAACTTACGAACAAGGAACCCCCACAGAGTCCATACTTAAGATCTCTTCAAACTCCCTAAAATTGAAAAGATGGCCGAGTGATATTATTATTTCATGCTCGTTAAAATTGGTCCAGAAGAACATTCCTGATGGAGTCCATAGTTAAGTTTTTTTCAAAATCCTTAAACATGAAAAAATAGCCGAGTGATCTTGTCCTTGTCACACTCGTTAAAATGGTTTTGAATCGACATCTAATCGGTGCTAGTTTACCCATTTTTCGAACCTTCTAGACTATCTTAGAAAAAGGTACCCCAATGGAGTCTCCTTTTATGTTTTTTTAGACTCTCTAAATATGAAAAACCACCAAGCTTACCTTCTCTGGGCTCGTTAAACTTACATTGAAGGACGTTACCATTGTGTGTTTTATTAACCGCATTTGCACACCTTATACACCAACCTTGTAACAGTTTGCTTCTGCGTCTTAACACCTTTGGCCTTCGGAGGATTTTTCCCAAGTGTCTCTCTACTATTACATCAGTCTTGTCCTTGTGCCTTGAACTTATATGTTTGCAACACTCGTTCCTCCTTTGTAATGTAATATTCCTTTATTCTTTTTCCCCAATTATTGAAAAGAACAAAAAAATCAAATATACCCCAAAAGAGGAAGGGAAAAGTATCTTCTTTATTGGGAGCATAATGAGTGGCCCTTGGATAAAGCACATATGTATGTTTGTTCATCAGACTATGGGATGTAGTATGACCTTAGGAAGCTTATCTCACTATATAGAGTTGTGTCCTCCACCGTTTGGTTATCCTTCCAAACATATGGAGAGTTTTCGTTGCCTCCTGCTTCATGGACTTATGATTAACATACATGTTGCCTGAGTCTCATCATTTTTCATTCTATTGTCCAAGGGAAGTTTGTCACTTAGCCTGAGTCGGCCCCTTTGCAATATGTCTCTTGTCCGCATACCCAGCCATCCTGAACATCCAATCAAGTCCTTGTTCGAAATCACTGAAGCCTTCAGTCTAATCATCAAGATTATCAAGTCCATGACTGACGAGCCATCGAAGACCTCTGGGTAGTGCGGTCGCACACTCATATTACACTCCTACCCGAGTTTTGAAGATTTTGAAGGTGTTTCTCGAGATATGAAGATCTCATCTCCAGCCATCAAGCCGAATCAACTTCTGGAAGATGGATACTCTATATGTATATCTTTCTGATTTCGAGATGTAGCTCCGCTGTGTATTGTTCCCGGCTACTCTTTATAGTTATTTGACATGGATCTATAGTGTATTTGATTGGTAGCCATGGTTCTATTTTATCCCGAGCATGGATATGCCCGCCTCGGTGAGATATTTGTTATTTTGAAGATGGCACCTCCTGGTTCCTGATCCTTGGGCTCAATTGTTTGGCACATCAGAAAAGATTGGTAATGTATTTCAGCCATCAGATGCTCTTCTGACCTCACACATTAGGGGGCATCTGTTATAACCATAAATTGCACCACACATGCTTACCTGGCATCAAGCCAACTCATATCCTTTCTTTGCCAAAAACACTGGTGAACAACTCTCTGAAAATCCTCTTGTATAAAGGCCCATGCGCCCTAACCCATTACCACACGCATGTACACGCTGGCTGACCCAAAACAGCCCGCGTGGACCGAAAAAAGCATGGAAAAAGGAAATTTGTCGATGGAACAAAAAACTATGGGTGATTTAACTGAAACTCCTGGCCATGCATGGCCGAGGGTTCGTCCAAATACCTATCTCCTTCTAGCCTATAAAAGAAGGGGTAAGGGTACCATTTGAAGGAGGAAAAATATAGCAAAGAAACTCTTCCCATTTACGTATTCCCATTGTCCCAACCCTTTAGCGTTTCCCTATGCCAAAGGAGATTTAAAGAAAAGAAGTTGGATGACAGAAGAAGAGGAGCCCAAGATCAGGTTCAAGGAGCAGTGGTTGGTCTCAAATTTTGTAAGTTGACTCATTCAAAGTAATAAAGAAAGTGCTTTTCCCATCCCAATTCATGAACTTTTAATGGTTTGATTAGTTTATGTTTGGATTTCTAACCCGTTAGTGTATAAGTAGTATGCATGCATAGTTGTTGCTTGTCTTGGATGTAGGTCAACTTTGGAAGGAGTATTGTGAATAAGGAATCAAGCACAACGGAGGATCGACATCAAATGCCGGGAATGCGGTAGGTTGATCTCTCCATGCATTTACTAGGAAAAGGGGATTTAAATCTAGGGATGATGGTAGACAATATTTTCTATTTGGTCATATCTGCATGCAAAGTCTGAACTCTATTTGCTAGTCCGTAGGGTGTTTTTCCCAACAACAACTCAACAGGTCAGTAGGGTCAAAAACAATAGTTCCTGAGTTATCTTTCTCAACATCACCCAAGGAAAATAATTCTTTCCTCTGTGAGGGGAAACTTTGGAGGACTTAATGGGAAGACATCATACATCGATTTTGTGCCAGATCCTCCACGATGGAGTAGTTCTAAGAATCTCTTCCATTCAGATTGTGAAAATCCTTCTTAAACGCACCTTTAGGGATGTGAGTCAAATTTTCTCCCATAGTATTCTCAATTTGAAGAGGAGGCGATGGGTTGGAGGCTTCTTTTCCCTTCTCAACATATTATTCCATTCCATAATTATGATCCCTGGTATGAATATGAGCATCTAATCTCATCATGTATATGTTTGCGGCTCCATTATTAGTGTTAACTATGGGGGCTCCCTAATTTCCCCCAGACACATTTGTGGATGAGGAAGCTTGAGCCATGTTTTTACCTTGTGGGAAAGGGTTAGTTAAAAAAAAATGTTTCTACTCGGCCAAAATATTTTGGACTTCCTCAAGCCAAGGGAATTGGTGAGTCATGTGATCATTTGTGCAAAGCTTACACGAAAAATGAACCTTCTTCTTTTCATTTTTCCCTCGCTAGAATTATTAGAAACCTTTTTATCCCCCTTGCCCTTATTTACTTTGGCCTTTATTTTTCCCTCATGTTTTTGGTTACCCTTGGGATTCCTATACTGCACAATGTGTACTTCTGACGTTTGTGTTACGGAGGCAACCGAACCAAAATTTTGGTTGGCCATAGTCTATTGAATCAATAACTGTTGCAACTGGTTAGTCAAATGATATGTGGGATTAATTTGTGCTGAGCCTACTATAACATCGGCATGAGGCATATAATTCTCTTTGGTTTTGTCAAAATTTGATCATGGTGCATCTGGGAAAATCTCATACAACATACTAGATTGAGAGTAACTCAATTCCAGTTGTTGGGTTTTCATAATTGCCTCTTCTTTGGAGAACACTCTGGAAGTCATGACATATTTGGAGACACAAGGAACCAAGGACTTGAGGAACCACTCGAGAAAAAATGTGATAGGGGAATTTAATTTGATCAATCTCTTTCAATGATGTCATTCTCATATGTGATTGGAGATATTCACAGATTTTTTTTTCTCGAAGTTGGATAGCAACTCGGTGATGACATTGTATCTCACCGGTAAATGGAAATGGTTTAAGATCCCTGTAATGGATTTCCAAGACCCTGAGAGGATAAGGATCATGTCATCACTCCCTATGATGGAATGAATCTTTTCATAGGGTTAGTTTGATTAAGGAAGGAGTTTCCCCTTGATGAAAATGCACATGACGAGAAATAGTTTTTTCTGAAAGCACCAAACAAAGAGAGAGGAATAGACCCAAATAGAGACATATAGAACTAAGACCCATGACTCCCTCCACTAAAAAAACTGGAATTGGTATTAATCCCAGATGGATGTTGGAAGGCACCTCTGAAGGATATGAACCCCATCGTAAGGGATAGCATTAAATGGAGCATTGGTGCCCGTGAAGGATCCTTACAAGGGAGAACTAGAACTCCCTTCCCCAAGACCAATAGTCTATAGAGTAGAGTAAGTTGAATTCGAGCTTATATCAAAACCCGACATCCCGTATGTGAACATAATGCTAAACACATTCTGTTAAATAGGAATATTGGTCATATTTGTTGTGGAGATCATTCCACTTCCATAATTTGTAGGTGTATGGTTAGCAGTAGTCCTTATGGGTGGAAGTGGAGGAGGCGGTACAATCCCCCCTCTGCCTGAGGATGATATGGGAGTATGAGGAATCCTAGTATAATTTATGTTATTCTCTTCCATATCCAATCGTCTAAAAAAATGACGTTTAGGAGAAGTCACCTCAGGAGGGACTACCTAAACAAGGATTGGTGTTGAAAGATCAGTGATCAGAGGGTTTGCGGGCATGAAGCCTTCAACTTCGAGGTAAGAAATGTTAGTTTCTTCCAGTACAAGAAAGTATTCTATAGGATCAGGCTTGAGTACAATTTATTATGGCCCGATAGCTTCAAAATAACTCCCTTGATCTAGCCTTTTCCTTAGCGGTGGCAGAGGTGTCTCTAAAGTAACTATCGATAGGCCCTGAAGCCTATGCAGATGACGAAGTTGTTTATCTTCCACCTTGTGAAATGATCAATTGAAACTCTAAGTTTAGGCTAATGATAAACATAGAGCACATGCTAAAAGTTCCTAAAGGAAAATTAGGAAATCAACTGAATGGAAGGAAGAACAGTGACACCAATCAACACTAAGTACCACGTAAACACCCTCAGGGTATACTCTAAAAAGTGAAATCCGACGTAATCCATAGGTAGTATGGTATACCCCTGCATTCACCCGTTTAAGTCCATAAAAATAATAAACTAAATTTCCATCTCTCATTCAAACACTAGGCAGGTACAATCAATAGTCAGACTAATCATAATGAGCAGGATAGAAGATTCCAAATCCTTTAAAGGGTAATGAAGGAAAATGGTGAATAAGAAAACTGAGGATCCTAAATCGATTCAAGGTCCACAAATATTCGTAGTCAAATGCAGTAAAAAAATATCCCAAGAATGTCCCTCAATATATGATCCCACTACGCTTCGTTCAACTTTGGAGGGGTTATCTCCTCTACATTTCCTCATGCAACCTCATGTTTATCCATTGTGTTAGAGGGGGGTCTCGGATAACTCTTACTACACTAGAATTTTACAATCCCTATCATAGACTCTTATGTTTATTTAAGTGGCCTTGAAGTGTTTCCTCTCCACACCTAATTCAAGGACACAGACCCTAAGCCACTGCTTAAAAGCAGGGTTTCACTGGAATCCACAGGAGCACCTAAAGCTCACAAGTTAACCTTTAACCTTGACAACAAACAAAAGAGATAAATAAACAAAAGTATTATTTACAAATTACAAGATAATTTGAGCCTTGAACCTAGCCAAACAAAGTCAACAGAGACCCTAGAGAACTCAGGAAGACCTGAGAAGCCATGATATTGCTAACAGAAAAGAAAAGTCTTTTGAAAAAATATTCCAGAACACAGAGACACGTGCTATACATAGATACCCTAAATATGTATGTGGTTGTGTATAATTCAGAACACATATGTATGCACATTGTATAGAGAATAGAGCATGTACACCTCTGCAAATTTTCAAAGAAGAAAATGTTTGGACATACAAATTGGGAAAGAGAAGCTTGTAGGCACATGGAAGGTGACGAGAGAATCAACCTAACTTAGAACACTCAGAAAACTCAAAAACAAACTAAAAATAAAATAAAACTAAGATCTCCCACTAAGACCCTAGAGAGACTCCCCAGTGAAGTCACCAAATCTACTATGGATAAAATCCCCCCAAACTGGGTCTAAGGCTTAGGCAGAGAGATAACTCCCTTAAAAGGATGAATGATCTCTAATCTACCCCAAAACAATATAGACTAAGTGATAAGAGAGAGGGAAGAGAAGTTTCAGAAGAGTATCTTGAATCCTTCCTATTAGCACATATTTTTGATAAAATGGGTTTTTCCTTTAGGAAATAACCCCTTCGCAAAAAAACGCAGAAGAGGGGTGTTCGCGCGACCCACTTTATGTTTTTATCCTAATTTTTTGGGTGATTTGATGGTTTGGAACGTTGTGCTAAGGAGAATGCATATAGAAGCAGTTGAGCATGGCCCACTCATATCTATGGTCCATAGCCAATGTTGGACCCCCCTCGACCTTCTACCTTTAACATGGGGGGGGGGTTGAGAAGGTGATTTTCTGGCATGGGCCCCCCACTATCGTGTCACCTCCCTAGTAACTTGGACGTCCCCCACTCATTACCACTTACCACCTACCCCCCCCCCCTCCCAAATAACCACCTTACCACCTTCCCATATCGCCCGTGATCTCATTGACACCTGTCCTCCACTCACCTGACCACACACCTGTCCATTTCCCGCTGTAGTTTCTTTCCCTCTCACCTCTCAACATATGTCTTCCACTGACACTCCATGTCACTTCCACTGCCATTGTCATTGACCCCCTAAAATATCACACCCTTTTGCCTCCACATCCTCTCCCCTCTCCACATCACCCCTATGCATTTACACCTCAACACTCACGTATTGGCGCCCACGCTTTCCCAGTCACCACTCCTCCCACCACATCATTCCACCTAGTCATCAATCATTCATTGTATCCTGCAATCCTGCATCAATCATCTCTCCAACTCCCCATTGTCAACATCCATGTCCGCCTGCTAGTGTTCTCGACAAATGTTCAATGAAGATCCAAGTGGCAGAGGTTCAGAGTGCGACCAACACATTTTCCAGGTGCAGAGTTGAATCAGGCCCGTCCTGATCCCAATGCAGGTAGTTAATGAAAAATAATGAGGTGGTTGAGACATATTCTCCTTCCATAAATGGAAATCCAGAAAGGACTGGAAGATCTGAGTTTGTATCCGACAAAGAACTACATGTGCAGTCTGACAGAGAAGGTTTAGACAAAAGAGCTTGCGTCTAACAAAAGACTGCATGCACAGTCTGCAGAAAAAGGCGTCGAAGTCAAGCCTTGAATGCATGACTCGATCACTCCTCTAGTGGTTTTATTCACTCCTACGTATATGTAGGAATTTTTTATATTTTGTTATGGTCGATGGTTGAGCAATGCTCCTGCATTGTAAAGTTTTGATGAAGCTCTGGTTCTCTGGTTATGTAGCTTGATTTGAGACTTCTTGTTTAATGAAAGTCAACTTTCTTCTTCGTCTTATTTGCCTGTGATACTGAAGTGTCCATGTTTGAATGATTCAAGTGGATTTTTATAACTGCATTGTGATGGATCTTTGATTACAGTCCTGTTATAACATTCTTTAGTTTCCTGAAACTTTGAATTCAAAGAGGATCTTGTGTTTGAAGTTTTTCCTCCTTAGGTTGCTAGAAGACCTAATTTCCATAAAATACCTCTACATTCTCCTCATCAGTTCTTCCTCCTATTTGCCTTTACTATAAATTACTGACTGAAGTTGATCAAGACCTCAATTTCTTTTGCATGTTGGTCTAGTGTTATGAGTTAAAAAGATATTATCTTGAGACTGCATCCATTTGACCTCTTTAAAATTATTCATTGTGAAACATAAACTCATGGGTAATGGGCTTACCTTCAATGCAATCTAGAGGTGATTATGTTTTAACATTTTTGGCGTCGTTTTCAGGGAAAGAATTGAATAAATTTCCATAGGATTGAATGAAAAAGATTATTGATTCTGAAGGTGCATCATAACTCAGTACATCAAATATTGCATCTTGAACTTGGTGACTCCACTATTTCAGTTGTGGCTCTAAAAGGAAGACACACGAGGTCTACTCCACAACTTCCTCTAGCAACACTTGAAGCTGACCCAGAGAAAATTATCAGAAAATAAAAGACCACTCAATAAGGTACTTCAGTTGCTGTACCAGGTATTTCTGGTAATTTTCATGATCCTTCTTTAGAAACTACAATATTTGCTTCTCATTCTCCTGTTATACCACATGTTGGAGTTTCAAGAACTTTAAATTTTAGGAGTTTTCCTGCTAATTGCTTCTCTCCTAGTCTCGATTTGGAGGGAGAAATATTTGACACTCAGGTTTCCCTTGAGGTTGTAATATGGTTTAAACCCATAACCTCGGAATATTTTCCCACTTCGGGATTTACCAGTCCTCCTTCTATTAGAGTTGTTGCATTTATAGAAGGGGAAGCCTTTGTTCCCTCAAGCCCTATGGCCTCTTCTCCAAATCCTCAGTTATTCCTCTTTCCCCCAGAAACACAACCCCACTCTCACATGTCCAAGCTCCATCCCCTCCTGATTCTCCTCTAGTTCACATCCCAATGTCAGGTGATAATCCCCCTAGAAACATAATGGATGCCATAGTGGCTGCTAGATATGTCCCTATTGTCTTGCCTCAGCCTATGAATGCTCTCCCAACTGGTGGCTACCTTAAGAAGTTTCCCAAGTTCACGGGTGAGGGAGACATAACTGCAGAGGAGAACCTTGCAGCCTTTTACAGTTATGCAAATAATTATGTCATTGTGAACGAAGATGTATGGATGAGGATTTTTGTTCATTGACTTGATGGAGATTTAGGAAATGGTTTAGGGCCTTGGATACTGGATCTATCGATGGGATTGAAGCCCTATATTATGCATTCTTTAGACATTAGGGGGATAAAATGTATTTCCTTTACTATATTACATAGTTTGGATCACTTAAGAAAAAATAAGGGGAATCTATTTCTAACTTCTCAAAGAGGTTTAATAAAATGTACAATAATATTCCTGCTAAGATTAAACCCACAAAAACCTTTGCCAAAATTACTTATTCTAGTTCCTCCTGTTAAGATAAAGAAGAGACACTTCCTTGTCTCATATGCAAGATGCAACCCTGGAAGTGGAGTCCAATATATTTCCAGTTTACAAGATCAGGAGTAAGGCTGATGGAGAAAGAAAAAAGGGTAGGTCCGAGGCTTCAAACTCTGGTTCCTCTCTTTCCCCCCATCAAATGGATGAAGTAACCAAGTTACTAAAATAACTTTCTACTAGAATGGAAATGTTGGAATTGGAAGGAAAGAATAACTACATAAATCCCCCTAATGCTGAAATTAGGGGTAACTCCAGAAGACCAAATAACACCCCCCAGATTATTCGATGAGATCAAAGAGTCATGGATAGGGATGATCAAAGGATTCAATCCCCTCTCCAAAATAACCTTGTTACTGATGAAGAAGGAGAGGAAGAGGAGGTTTATACTGAAATCCATTGTCTCAGAGACACCTCCTCATTTCCCCATTTAACTCAATCTTCATACAAGGAGTCTCTCATGGACAACCAACTAAATGAAAGAGTACAGGGGAGGAAACTAGAAACAACCCAAATAAATATAACCTAAGATCTAAAAATAAAGAGGGGAAGTATGACATTCCTGATCATCCTACCAGAGAAGAGAATCATGCTAAAGATGTAACTGTCAGAAGCAAAGAAAAGAAGGGACACAACCCCCCATCAGTGGTCAAAATCCCTATCCTAGAGGTAAGAGAAATTCTGAAGCCCCCCTCCTCTTTTAACTTTGAACATGAAATTCAAAAAGTTAGAATCCATGTACCCTTTCAGACATGGTCAAGCATGAGGACTTCAAAAGGTGCCTCTCTAAATTGTTGTAGTCTGAGCCTTCATCTCATTCCACAGACTCAATCAATCTCCAAGATGAAAAGCATGTTGTCATACTGGGACCTTTGGTAGAATATATAGATGATTCATCCCCTCACTTTTATACATCATTGAAAATACATGATAAGGTGTTGCATAACTGTTTTATGGAACCAAGGGAATCTCATAATCTCATGCCCAAAACTGTCATGGATGAACTTGGATTAGAAATCACAAAGACTTACCATGACTTATATTCTTTTGACTCTAGGAAGGTGTAATGTATTGGATTCATCAAAGATCTGGTTGTGACCTTGTTTCAGCAGCTCATGAAAAGTGTGGTCATGGATATCGTGGTGGTTGATGTTCCCCCCAAGTTTGTCATGCTCTTGTCAAGATCTTGGATAAAATGACTTGGGGGAACCTTGCATATGGACCTCACCTATGCAACAATTCTTGTGTTTGGGGGGGAACATAGAAGTCTTTACAGGGAAGCTCAGTTGGCCTACATTTTTAGTGATGAAGCAAACCCCACCAACCATCCTATTTTTGCACTTGACACTTATTTGGGATCTAGTTTATTGCATCTCAGTGATGCTCCTGAGCCTCCTCTTGAAATTAGAAAGCAGTCCATTACTTTTTGTAAAGACTCTCCTCCAATCACCTCTATTTGTAAGATGTTATTTAATGGAGCCTCTTCTAGGGAGGGTGTTGGTGTTGGAGTGGTCTTTGTTTCACCTTCTCAAGAGACTATATCTTTGTCCTATAAGTTATAATTTGAAACTACCAATAATGTGGCGGCGAATGAGGCTCTTGTTTTGGGTTTGAGGGATGAAAAAGACATGGGGATTGAAGAGATATTAGTGTTTGGGGATGTTGAATTAATTGTCCATTAGGCCAAAAATATTTATCAAGATAAGAACCCTAGGATAAGATCTTATAGAAACGAAGTGTGGGACCTAATTGATAGTTTTTTCTTAGCTTTCAAAATTTCATTTATTCCAAGAAAAGAGAATACCATGGTTAACTCTTTGGTTGTTTCAACAAGTAATTTCATAGTCCCTTTGCCACCTAAACTCAAGTATGAGGTAGAAGTGAAATATAGACCCTCTATACCTGACAATGTCAATAATTTGAAAGTGTTTGAGGATGATATTGAGGTAAATAGATTCCCTGAGGCTGTTGAAGAGTTTTCTGCATTACATATTGATCAAGATCATGATTCTAAAAGTAATTCTCATGCTGATGTTTTTCTAAACAAAATTGTTAATCATCATATCATTCAGTTTCCTAGCAATCATATTCCAAAGGGACTAGTTCCTTTGGAAATACTTTTTGACAAGGATGATGTGGAAGTAAAGGGTAAAGTTTCAACTGATGATGTTGATGTAGTTGAGTGTAATATTGGCACATAGAAGGATCCAAAATTTGTCAAGTTGTCAAGTAGCTTGTTAAGGGAACAAAGAGATGAATATATTGAACTGTTAAGAGAATTTGCTGATGTGTTTTCCTAGACATATGAATATCTCAGAACATACGACACAACTGTCATTGAACATGGGATCCCATTGAAGGAAGAGGCCAAACCATTTAGGTAGAAATCAAGACAAATAAATCCTATGCTGCTACCTATCATGGAGAAAGAGGTTAAAATTTTTTTGGATGCCCAAATTATCATTCCTTTGAGGTATTCTGAATGGGTAGCCAACCTGGTCCTAGTAAGAAATAAAAATGGAGAAATCGGACTTTGTGTCGATTTCAGGAACCTGAACAAAATATCTAAGAAGGATAACTACCCCTTGCCAAAGATGGAACACATATTACAGAGGGTGACAGGTGCATCTAGGATGTCCATGATTGATGGAGTTTCTGGCTACAATCAGATCTCTGTCTTTCCTGAAGACAGAGAAAAGAGAACATTCACTACTCCTTGGGGTACATTCATGTATGCTAATATTCCCTTTGGATTGATGAACGAAGGAGAAACCTTCCAGTGATCTATGGACATCGCCTTCATCGAAGAAAAAGATAAATTTGTAGTCATCTATCTGGATGACATTACAATTTTCTCCAGGTCTGATAAAGAGCATTGTTATCATCTGAGAAATTTATTCTTGAAATGCAGAAGGTGTGGTCTCTCCCTAAATACTAAGAAGTATTTATTTTCCATTTAGGAGGGAAAAATGTTGGGGCACATTGTGTCAGCTGAAGGGGTAAAGATTGATCCAAATAGAGTGGAGGCCATCCATTCCTTGTTGCCTCCTAGATCTAGGAAAGAGCTTCATTCTTTCTTGGGTAAAATCAACTTTCTAAGAAGGTTTGTTTCTAATTTTCTTGAACTGGTTAAATACATTAGAGCCATGCTCAAGAAGGGAAATGAAGTGAAATGGACTATTAAGTCCAGATATTATTTCAACCAAATCAAGAGGGCACTGAATGAAGCACCTGTGCTCATCATCCCAAACTACTCCAAGAATTTCCTGATTTTTTCCTTTGCTTCATATGACACAGTAGCAGGTTTTTTATCATAGAAGAATGATGAAGGGTTAGAGAATCCTATTGCCTTTTTCAGTAGGGTGTTGAGAGATGTTGTGATAAAATATGACATCATGGAAAAATAGGACTATACTTTGGCTAAATACCTCAACGATTTCAGGGTCTATGTTCTGCATTAAAGAGTAATTGCATATGTCCCTTCAGCTTCTTTGAAGGAGATTCTCATTCAGCCTGACATAGATGGAAGAAGGAGCAAGTAGATTGTCGAAATACTTGAATTTGATCTTGAAATAAAGCCCACCAAATTAATTAAAGGCCAAGGTTTAGCTAGGTTGTTGGATGAATCTAATTGCAAATATTTGGGGGTTAATTTCATCAACATCTTCTCAGAAAATCAAAAAACTCAGTTATTTGATATAGGTCCTCAAGTCAATCCTCCATTGGCAAAATTTTCTTGGTACAAAGACATTATATTTTTTCTACAAAAGTTGCAGCCTCCTGATGGTATGGAGAAGAATAAGGTAAGAGATTTAAATATTAAATCAATTAAATATTGTCTTATTGATCAAGTCTTGTATTGGAAAGACCCTATGGGAGTGATGTTGAGATGTTTAGAACCAAAGGAGGCCCAAAAGATTATGTTTTATTTTCATGGTAGTTTATGTGGGGGACATCACTTCTGGAGAATGACGGCTTATAACATTCTCATGGATGGATATTTCTGGCCTAGTATATTAACCAATGTCTGTGAAAAGATCAGGGCTTGTGTTAAGTGTAAAAAATTCTTTGGAAAGCAACAGCTCAAGTCTTTTCCATTGAATCCTGTGGTAGCTTCAGGACCCTTTCAACAGTGGGTCCTAGATTTTATTGGGGAAATTCATCTTTCTTCAAGTGGTCAACATAGGTGGATATTGACTACCACTGATTAATTTACCAAGTGGATAGAAGCCATCCCCACAAGGAGTGCCTCCCACAAGGTGGTCATTGGTTTTCTTGAGTATATTATGAAAAGATTTGGTTGTCCAAGTAGAGTTGTCACTAATAATGTTGTATATTTCAAGGCTAAACCATTGATCTAGTTCTGCGAGCAATTTGGAATCACATTGATTCACTCTACTCCTTACTACCCCCAAGGGAATGGACTGGAAGAATCTTCTAACAAGATACTTATACAGATCATCAAAATATTGTTAGAGGATAATAAGAAAGCATGGGATTCAAAGCTCAAATTTTCTTTGTGGGCTGATAGAGTGAGAACAAAGAGGTCTCTTGGTGTCTCTCCTTTTCAGCTTATGTATGGAGTTGAGGCCATTTTTCCTTCTCACCTTGCCTTGTCTGTGGAAAAATTCTTCCAATACCACCAAGGGGAACCTGATGATATGATCAAAAGAATACAACAACTGATAGAAGTGTAGTATACTAGGGAATGGTTACTAGACAAAGCACATGAACATCAACAGAAAATCAAGTAGGCCTTTGATAAGAAGGTAAGAAAAGAAGATTTCTAGCTGGGAAATGTAGTACTCAAATGGGGTGCACCCAAGTAGGAAAAAGGAAAGAACGATAAATTAGAATCCTTGTGGATTAGGCCCTTCAAAATATATGATATATTTTCAAATAATACTTACAGGTTGCAGAATTTGGAGGGAGCTAAATTTTTTGGTGGCCCTGTAAATGGGCATTTTCTAAAAACGTTTTTTCTTGAGCCATGAGTACATTTTTCATGCCATTGTAAATATCATTCTTATTTTGTTTTAATAGCTGACCCCATAGCCCTAATACCAAGAAATGAATCTATTGAGGTTCTTAGAGCTTCGAAGGGAGATCTCTATCCCCCATGGAGCCTAATGTTGGCACATATTTTTGATAAAATGGGTTTTTCCTTTAGGAAATAACCCCTTGGAGAAAAAACACAGAAGAGGGGTGCTCGCGCGACCCACTTTATGTTTTTATCCTATTTTTTTGGGAACTTTGATGGTTTGGCGTGTTGTGCTAAGGAGAATTCATATCTAAGCGGCTAAGCATGGTGTACTCATATCTACGGTCCACATCCAATATTGGACCCCCCTCAACCTTCTACCTTTAGTGGGCGGGTCCGAGCAGATGGTTTTCTGGCGCGATCCCTCCACTATCGTGTCACCTCATTAGTAACTCAGACCCCCAACCCCCCTGCTCATTACCACTTACCACCTATCCCCCCCCTTTGAGATAACCACCTTATCGCATTCCCATACCGCCCGCGCTCCCACTGACACCTGCCATCCACTCACCCGACCACATGCCTATCCCTTCCACAATGTATTTTCTTCCCCTCTCACCTCCTGACATCTGTCTTCCACTCACACTTCATGTCACTTCCACTTCCATTGTCGTTGACCCCTGACCTATCACACCCTTTTTCCTCCACGTCTTCTCCCTTCGCCACATCACCCCTGTGCCTTTACACCTCAGATCTTGCGTACTAGCGCCCACACATTCCCAATCACCTCTCCACCCACCGCATCATTCCACCTGGTTGTCGATAATTTGTTGTAGTTTGCGCCAATCATCTCACTAGATCCCCATCATCAGTGTCCAAATACGCCTACTAGTTTTCTCGACAAATGTCTAGTTAAGATTCAAGTGGTAGAGGTTTAGAGTGTGACCAACACGTTTTCCAGGTGTATATTTGACTCAGGCTCATCTTGATCCCGATGCAAGTAGTTAATGAAAAAGAACAAGGTGGTTGAGACATTGTCTCCTTCCATAAATTGAAAGCCAGAAAGGACTGGGAGTTTTGATATCGTGTCCAACAAAGCACTGCATGCATAGTCTAATAGATAAGGTTTAGATGAAAGAGCTCACGTCTGACAAAAGACTGCATGCACAGTCTGCAAAAAAAGGTGTAGAAGTCAAGACTTGAATGAGTGACTCGATCACTCCTTTGGTGGTTGTAGTCACTCCTTAGTATATGTAGGCATTTTTTATATTTTGTTATGGTCGATGGTTGAGAAAGGCTCCTGCATTGTAAATTTTTTATGAAGCTCTGGTTCTCTGGTTATGTATCTTGATTTGAGACTTCTTGTTTAATGAAAGCCAACTTTCTTCTTCTTATTATTCACCTCTGATACTGAAGTGTCCATGTTTGAATGATTCAAGTGGATTTTTATAACTGCATTGTGATGGATGTTTGATTACAGTCCTATTATAACGTTCTTTAGTTTCCTGAAACTTTGAATTCAAAGAGGATCTTGTGTTTGAAGTTTTTCCTCCTTAGGCTGCTGGAAGACTTGATGTTCATAGTAGACCTCTACATTCTCCTCATAATTTATTCCTCCTATTCACCTTTACTACAACTTATTGACTGAAGTTGATTAAAAACTCAATTTCTTGCTCATGCTGGTCCAATTTTCTGAGTTAAAACGATATTAGCTTGAGTCTGCGTCCGTTTGACCTCTTTAAAATTATTCATTGTGACATATAAACTGACGGGTACTGCGATTACTTTAAATGCAATTTGGAAGTGCCTTCTAGTGATAACACTTTTGGTTTATGTAGAAATCTTCCAGTTGTTGTTTCCTCTTAGATAACAGATCTCCGACCAAATATGACATGTAGCAGACTAATAACACAACACAACAACATATACAATATCTATTATTCACGTATATACGTGGGTGGATTAGAATGTACGTGGGTGGATTAGTATGTACGTGGGTGGATTAGAATGTACGTGGGTGGATTAGTATGTACGTGGGTGGATTAGAATGTAGCATGCATATGTACGTGGGATGATAGTGCAACATGGAATGTACATTATCCAAAAATTTGTTTTTTGAAAGAAACCTTAGCAGTATGATTTGGAAAAGGATGCAAATGGATGGCCAATGTCTTGGATGCATAGATGTGGCATTTTTGGACTATAACACAAGGGATTCTCTTTCTTCAAAAACTTGATAGTGAAATATTGGTTTAGTTATATTATTTATCTGAGGTTGACAAAATGACTTGAGGAGACTTCATTTCCCATCTTCACCCTGGTGGCACCATAGCTTGGCTAAGGGGTGGCCTATTATAGAAATATTAATACAATAAAGCCTATAGTTGGGTGGAAAATCACCCTACCTCAGTTAGTTTTCAGGTCTACCTTATTAAATTAGATAAGTTGTTCATCCATGTTATGGAAATTTTTTTATATTTTCTTTATGAAATTTCCAGTCTTGTGAAGGAGAAAATAAGTGTTTCAATTTATGTTTTTGAGGTTCTTGTATTTCCTATGTGTTTCAAAAAACTTAGCCTATTCTTGCTATATTTACTTTATTTGGTATAGGCATGATGGTTGTAACTTGTAAATATTGGGTATTGTTGATACTATGGTTGTATTTCCAAACTTGATACTTCATTAATGAATGATAAATTTCAACCTATTGGAATTTCTAGTTGTTAGAGATGATTTTTTAGTTTGAGAATCTATAATTGTGCCCAGGATTTTCTTTACCATTTATGGAAAAATAATTCATCCTCTGAGATATTTGAGGTGATTACTTCTACTTACAGTGCATTTGGGTGTCCAACATTTATGTTTTTTTATATATTGATTAGTATCTATACTAACGATAGAATGGTCCATGAATCATATCAAATATTTCATAGAGTGGGGAGGCATGGACTAATTCCTTATTCAAGGTCATGTAGTATCCTTATTTGATCAAATTCGGGCTTCTCAAGATAAACTTTATAAATGGGTTCTCTAGAATCTGCATTTTTTATACATTAGTTCCTTCAAAATATCATTTTCCCATCCATTTTTGGGATGTTATAATGGAAATATATGTTGGTGTATTGGGTTCATATTATTGGATTCATAGCCAATTCACCTAGGTTGAGCATTTGAAATTTAAAATCATAGAATGCATCCATGAAGGAGGAGATGTGTGAATTAAGTATTGAGGATTTTCACTTTGTCTTAATTCTTTGAAGGCCATTGGATGCACAGTAGTAATTATTGGAACACAAGAAGTACTTGAAAAGTGAGCTCATAGTTGATGTCCTTGGTTCATATCTTAAATTATCAAGATTCAACTGCTAGTAGACCTAAGTTTGTATATAACACCAATGCTTGTAGATCTAGTTGTTGAAAATAAGTATGTGGAAAAGCTCATGAATCAATGTTGATGCTAGATATTAAAAATGTAAAAAAAAATGATATTGGATATAGAAAAGTCTTGCGAGTAGTGGTTGTTATGTCAACTATATAATTTTTTGTCAATCTGAACTCTCTATAGATTTGTAAACCCTTGTCCTTCTCATACACATTTGGCTTTGATCCTCATGGCCCTTGACCAATTTTTGGAGATCCTTGGCCGGGTTTGACCTATTTTGGGACTTCGACAGGTTGTCAAAGATGAAGCACAAGTCGAAGCGGAGATTGATAGATCTCAACCCCTTGTTTAGGGATTTTTGGTTTTGAGCTTATGTAATGGGCATGGAGATGTCGACCCATGGGTTTACCCATGGTCAGGCCATTTTTTAATGTATAAATAGAAATCTAGGCGATGTAAGTAAGGGGTGTGGTGTGGTGTGATGCTAGGTGCTAAGGGAAAGTAAGGCCAAGGTACTAAGTGAAAATATTTGTGAATCCTTAGTGCATTCTATGTGTTAAGAACTTGCAGAGCTAAGTGAAAGTGATTGTAAGAAGATTGTGTATAGATAGTAAGAAGGCTTTTTACTGTAACCTAGCTCAGGGAAGGAGGATCTGACTAAGTACGTGCAGATCTCCTGTCCTATGTAGAGTGGATTCTGAGGCTTTGTGCATGTAGATGATTGACTGAAGATAATAAAGAGAAGAAGAGTTGGTGGTCGTAGCCCTAGGATGGGGGTGAATCACGTATATCCTGTGTTATGGTTTCTTTGTGCATTGTGATTGTTTATTGTTCATATGGTTAATTCTTAGTGTACTAATGTATTCTTAGATAGACATGATATGATAGCTCAGTTCTTAATGATGTGAATAAGATGCTAGATCTGATTTGTGTTGATATGCATAGTGCTTGAATATATTATATCTGAGTGAATACTACATTGATCTGTAATTAGGGTTTTTCTGTGAAGTAAGTACAGTTTAAATAGTAATGAACTATAACTGCTAAGTTCTCTGTTAAAGTGCTATAATGACAGACCTGTGTCCCAGCTAAGGTTACGAACACTAGATTCCTACAACCACCCCTGCCTCTACCTCGTGTGAGACTTCATTTTCTTCACAGGTGTTGCCGAAAGGGTTGATAGTTAGGGTTTTCTCGGTGAGTTGTTGAAGTAGTTAACCCTGGGTCTGCCCCTATGCCAACAAATGGTTCCGTTGCCGAGACCTAAAACTGTGATTGTTGGGAACTGAGGAAAATAAAGAAATCTATGTGCGTAGATCTATTGCTTGAATTGCGAAACTTTGTGCTAAGAAAGGAGGCAGATCTGAATAAAAGAGGTAATATATGAATGCCTTGTGCTCTGATAGAGGTAAGAACAATGAAAATGTTTAAGATTTGAAAGCTTTGTGCTCTAAGTAAAGTAAGATAAGTGGAAATGTTTGTTTCAAAAGTATGGATCTAGGTATGTTTGATAAATTTTGTCCCAGGGAACAATTATAAGAAATAAGATTTGATATGAATAGATCAAATGGAAATAATGAAAGGTATGTTATTCCTATGCATAGAAAGAATGTTTGGACTAACAAATGGATGCAGGATCCTAGAAAGAATGTTTTGCAGGTTAGTTACTTTGATCCTAGTGCACAGTACAAGAAAGTTTGAGGATCATTTAATAGAAAGAGAGGATTAAATCTTTGTTACAGTTGTAGAAGACCGGGCCATCTTGCTAAGGATTTCCCTAATAGAAGACCTAGTTCTCTTTGTTGTAAAGATATGGATCATGAAGTTTTGGATTTCCCTAGAATGAATGCTAAGCTTGAAAGAATGAATATGAGATCTGAAAACCTGAGGAAGGCCAAGAAACTAAGACCACGGTATAACCCCAGAAAGAATCAGAGACTGTATTAATACGAATGAAAGAAACCCTGAATGATCATAGAAATATCAACTTGTCAGAGATCTTCAAAGAAAAATATCTTATAGAAGCAAGAATAGGAGACTTCGACATAGAATGTGTTCTAGATGAGGAAACACAGGTGAATGTCATGACAGAAAGTACTTGGGAAATTTTGGGAAGGCCTTATATCGTTCCTTCATTAGGAGGAATAGGATTCTTTAGAGGAAAACTGATAACCCTATGTGGAAGACTTACCCAAACCTCTATGCGCGCTCATGGAACTTCGACACGGTAAGAATTTAAGGTTGTTAAGTTCATTGAGAACAATGCCCCATTCACTATGTTATTAGGAAAAACCTAGATCGAGAGAGATCAGATCCGGAGAAAAGAAGAAGAGGCCCTAGAACAAAAAAAACAAGAATTAAAATTTTTAATGACTAGGAGAATAGCATGCTTGATAGAAGAACAAGAGGACAAGTCAAAGAAAATTAGGACTAGAGACCGGGTTGTCGAAGCTGAAAAAACACAGGAAGACTTGAAGAACCTATCCATATAGGAAAGTAGAGAACCTACACTAGACATAAAATAAGTATCACCTTTGAACCCTATGATAGAATATCATCAACGCAAAGTTACTATGTTGAGTAAAGATAAGAATCAGAATGGAAAGAGGAATACCAAGATGCAGATCATAGGGAAGAAAGATAGGAAGCTCAGTAAAAAGAGAGAAAAGCTAGAAAAGTTGCAGGAGGTTCCGAAGGAGACTTCGCAGAAGGTAGGTTTGCAAAAATGGAACTTCGTTGGGATATCAGAACAACACCAAGTGGCACTTCTCCATGGTGGAGCGATATGACCGTTGTAAGCATTATAACCATTAGAAAAACATCCTGAATGGTTAGAAAAATAGTTATGGCCGAAAATATCACCATCGGGTCGTTGGGACCACACCGTAATAGACATAACTGCATTGATGAAGGATTCTCACCTATTGGAAAGATATGTTCCATCGCTGCCTACTTATTTTTTTGATTGTTGCACCGAGAATAATTTTGCAAATTGTATCCGTGCCAATAAGAGAACTCATTGTTTTTGTGTTGTGTTTACTAAGACTCTGCCACTTGTTGAGCATTTAGTCATCAACCTAAGTATCTGATATCGAGCATGTATGTCAGATGAACTCAGCGTTGCTGCAAAGTGTGTAGAATAAGTCTTAATCGATCTAATGGCCAAAAAAGTAATGTCTGCGGGGATTCAAGCTTCATCGACGAGAGGAGTGTAAGCCTCTCTGTCGACTGCTCATGGATCTAGACCATCCCGAGCCACAACGGAGAATAGAACCAAGCATCGAGATGACTTGGAAAATGCGAAGTTGATCCCGTGTATCCTGCCCGTCTACATCCCGCCCCTGGTTGGCACGGTGAGTCATGACACTGTTCCCAGGGACTTCAATTACACCCTGGTTACTACGTACCTCCTAAAAGGGATACATACAGTTCAAACTCAGCTAGACAAGATCATGACATTAAAATTCAATGACTTCAACCTAGGGGATCGAAGGAAACCACAACATGCTCACCCCTCACAGGTACTTGACTAGGATGAAGGGGAAGAACTCAAGGATAATCCCTCATCCATGGACTATGAACCTCGCATAGTCCACTGTCCTAAACGTAATGAAGATACTGCATTTTGGAAGGCACCATGAAGTTAACGCATGCGTTAAGCTTCTGCTATCATGCTACCATGGTGGCTATCTGTGTCTAGACAGACGCATCACCGTTGACCCAATGCTGATCCATAGGATCACTGTGTTGAGCATGTAGGGACCAGACCCACAAGACTTCTACCCAGGGAAGGCTGTAGATTACACCCTGACATAGAGGATTAAGGATACTTATGGTGATGTAGAAAAGGGGACGTGAGGCTACAAGGTAGCCTCCATCCAGAATGGCATAGTGCACTTGGCATGCCAGCTGATCGCAAGAAATATAGTAAGCAAGAATGGACCTACACAGGTCACAGGATTCATTGTTGACCTCGCTGGAAAATATGTAGAAGGACTACAAATGAATTGGGCAAAGTACTTATTCAACTAGTTAGAAATGGATTGTCACAAAGCTCAGGACCAGGGCTATGAGTTCCACTTTAGCTGGCTCCTGATCCTCATCATTTTTATAGCTTGGGAGATGCCAGAAGGTGTGACCCTCCCCGACATTGAGCAGTTCAAGCCGCTCGCTGCAAAGTTCACTACGCTCTGGTATTCGAGCGATATGGGAAAACAGTGGTAGTCGAACATGGTATTCCATACATACTACCTCTAGTTAAAGAGGTCCATGGAAGCTATCCCTCGTATGACGTCGAACGCTCTACACTGGTTCAGGCCACTTATGAAGTTTCATGCAGATCAACACTTCATTTACATCACTGCGTGTGCAGACAAGAATAAAGAAGAGCCCCAGTCATACTATAATCTCACAAATGAGGAACTAGAAGAGATAACTAAGCACTGGCCTACAGAGCTCCTTATCCCTTTTGACCTCATAGAATTGTCCGATCCTAAACAAATCAGAATCTCGGAGGCCACTCATGAAGAACATGACACACCTGGAACCAGCAGAAGGAAGAATATAAAAGAGGTACAAAAATTGAGCAGTGCATCAGAAGAAACGACTTCAGAATCGGCTGGAGGAGGAGGTAACGATGAAGTAGATAAAGAAGATAACAATGGGAAAGAAGATTAGAAGAAGCAAGGCAAGGTAACACTACCTAGGAATCCCATTAATGAGACTGATCCATGTAAGAAAAGGAAGGATTTCCCTACAAAACCTACCTCGTGAAAGAAGTCCAGAGCTGGTAAGACCAAATTGCAGACAATAATCATGCTCAATGAATTCGACTTCATCATCGCAGCCATATCAGAAGCCTCGTAGGACCTCTTGATAAAAAATGAAGCCAAACAAGTAGCCAGGTATGATAGAATTGAGGCAGAAATCAGAGGGGTACAATAGGCCCTTCACTCTATTCGCGCAATGTCCACTGTGACCTCGCCTTTAGAAGAACCAGAGTTGGGAGATGAGCCCTCCAAATGTTGCAGAATAGTTGATGCGATCGAAGCTCGCCTTCGTCCCACACAAGAAGAAAAAGAATAGTCCATAGTGGACTTGAAGCAAGAAAAATATGAAGTAACAGAGAAATGCAGGATTTCGTAGCAGGAGAGGGATGCCCTCCTATCAAAATTTGAATAAGATAAAGCACAAATCAAGAGAGAGAAGGAACAACTATTCACCGAGAAGGTTGGAGTAAAATAAGCATTTAGTAGAGCACTCTACTTTGTGACGAGCTTAGATAAAAAGTGTTAGGACCATACAATGTACCTTTTTCTCACACTTTTTTCTACCTTTACACCCTTGTTTTACTCACATTTAAACTCACATTATCACCTTACCCTATCTTTCTAAAGATAAACAACGTCTCTTCTCTTTACTATATGTTTAATCTGTTTTGCATATAATTTTACATTACTCTCGTACTTAACCATTGATCAGAAATGTATAAGTGCTAAAATAGTTCAAACTGTAGAATAGCATTGAGGCCTGTTGCTGAAACAGTTAAATCACGCAAACCCTATGTCTGAAACAGTCTGTGGACTACGATACTGAAACAACAACTCACACAGAAGAAGTTGTTACACTCTCCGTGGTCTACGATGCTGAAACAACAACTCACACAGAAGAAGTTGTTACACAGTCCGTGGTCAACGATGATGAAACAACAACTCACACAGAAGAAGCTGTTACACCCTCCGTGGTCTATGATGTTGAAGCAACAACACAAAACTGTTACATTGACCACAACAACCGCACCTTGAGCTAGCATTAACCATCGTTGTTGCCTGAGACCAAGTTGCTGAAACAATAAGAATGCAAATCCCGTGGTTGAAACAACCCACGATTTGCGATGCTGAAACAACATACAACAATAGTAACAAGAAGACAAATAAATAAGTTGTTACTCCACCCGCAACAACAACACCTCACTCAACACTTGTAATAGCATTATGTTATGGGAGACTAGGATATCCTATTCTAGTATAGAAATCGGATCTGACCGAGAATAGGATTCAAATGTGCAAATGTAATTTGATGATCAAATTGTATCGAGGGGAGTCGCCTCTTTAAATAAGAGGAAATCATCATTAGAGAGGACCTTCTTCTTAACTAAAAAAGGATTTATAGAGAGGGACGTGTTTTAGTTCAGATTGTAATGTAACACAGTTGACAGATGAATAAAATATTGTTCTGAGCATTTCTCTCTAGTTCCTTTCGTTTCAGGGGAATCTTGTGAGAAGGGAGGGCCCACCTTCTTCACAAGATTCACCCATTAGCTTTGTAGTGTGTTAGTGTTATTTCTATTCATGCCTTGATTAAATTATGTTTTGCTGAAACACTACTTTACTGAACTCTGTTTTGCTGAAACTCTGCTTTACTGGTTGTTACATTGTTTTCATATGATTCATGCTTGGGTAACTGTTAATCATTCTAGTTAGCATTCTTGTTTGGTGAATTTATGAAAGTGTGATAATCGGGGATAGGTGTTGAAGATTCTTGCTTGGGGAATAGGGTCTCGTTCTCTGTTAAAATATAGATAGCCTTCAGTGTGTGTCAATCATTTCTAATTAGCAATGAGTTTATGAAAGTGTGATGACCAGAAACAGGTGTTGAAGATTCATGCCTAGGGAATAGGGTCATGTTCTCTGTTAGAGATAGTTATCCTTCAGTGTGTGTCAATTATTTCAGTTAAGCAATGAGTTCATGAAGTGTGATGATCAGAAACAGGTGTTGAAGATGCCTGCTTGGAGAATAGGGTCATGTTCTCTGTTACAAGATAGTTGGTATTTCTTGTTGCAACATCTTGTTGTTATTTTAAATGTAATCCAGGATTCTTTAATTAATAATTTCTTTAAACTTTGAACTCTGTAATAGGTAGGTTGCTTTCCTATAATTCAAGTTAGAACTTCAGTTTGTTCAAGGAAAAGTGTGATTAATATATTTTTACTACAACTCTAGGTTGCTTTTGAGGTTGAGCATATATAGTGTGTGATTACCTTTGAAATAAGCATACTTCCCTTCGTTGACAATTTATGTAGCACTTGATTGTTTAATTAAATAAGCAATTATAGTGACCAATATTTTGGCGCCATTGTCGGGGAAGGTAATTATAGATTTCAAAAGCACTTATGATTTTTCATATACAAAGATTGCATGTGAGGACACAGAGACCCCAAAGACACTGACCCTATAGGTGGCAGAGGCAGAGGAAGAGGAGGAAGAAAGACTTATATTGACGAGATTATATCAAAGTCTGAATCTGTTGCTCAATGACCAAACTCTCGGAAACAAAAATCTCAGCCTTCATTTCAAGAAAACTTTGAAACAGGGAAAGAAGTTTGGAGTCCTGATACAGTCGAGAAACCAACATGAAACATTGAGGACAGAGAAAGCATAGCAGGGGAGAAAACATAAGAAAACATGGATGAGTACAATAAAGAATTGCATCATGAAGAACAGACAGGTCCTGAAGGAGAGGTAAATGATGAAATCTCTTTCTCCACATTAGGATTTCCTATTGGTGATTTTCCTAGAGGGGTAGCCCCCATGAAGAACATTCCACTCTCAACACTACCTAAATTTCATGGTTTGTCTTCAGAGGATCCTGATGAATTCCTTTTTGAGTTTGATATATTATGCAAAAGTTATGATTACATTTACAATGCTAAAAAATTAAAGCTATTTCCAACAACATTGAAAGGAAATGCACTAAGATGGTTCATGAGTCTTGGAGGCCATGTAATCACAACATGGGACCAAATGAAACAGAAATTCTTGAATAAATACTAGGACTATTGCTGAACAAGAGAAAAAGGGAGGAACTATTTAAGATGATGCAGAAAGAGGATGAAAATTTGGAGGACTTTGTAGAAAGGCTACAGTATAATCTACAAAGATCTAGTCACCCCAATGTAAGTAAAGATATTCTTAAAACTATATTATTAAAAGGAGTAAGGGATGACTGTTTAGATATGTTGAATATTCTTGGAAAAGGGGACATATCTAAAGAATCATATGATGAGATTGTTAACCTATGTAAAAGATGTTCAAGAGGAGCTTCAAGGAATAGATCTAATAGCAGGAATACCACATTTTCAAGAGTCCAAAAATCAGCCAGTGGGGGAGAAACACGAGCCGAAATAGGTAATTTACTTGAAGGTTTTAAAACTGAAATGTTAAGCTCTTTTTCCTCACAAATGGATACCCTGTAGATTCAAAAGAAGCAATTCGAAGAAGAAGCAACTCTGTCCATCTTTTGTTCTAAATGCAGAGACAAGCACCCACGAAGGGAATGCTCATTGGATAAAAAGACAATCTGCACCATCTGTGATAAAGATCATGAAACTCAACAATGTCCTTCTCTACCAGGAATCAAGGCAACATTACAACCAACTAATGAAGAAGCTAAAGCCATGTATCTGCTGACACAGAGAAGGCAATGGAAACCATGGGGACAAGGTATGAATCCTAACATGCCATTTACATCTTCTAATCATTGGAATAACTATCCTTCTTTTAATCAAATGAATTACCCTCCCTATAATCAAATGCAATACCTAACTCAAATGAATTACCCACCCATGCAACAAACTAACCCACCCTTTGTTGATCCATCAATGTGGACTCCTTGGCCTTCACAACAACAACAACCATATCGGAACCAATGGAATCCAAATTGGAGAGGACAACAACCCCCCTTCTCAAATCAATTACCTCAATCACAATTTCTACAACCACTCTCCTTACCAGCAGGTACTCCACCAAACAATCAAATAATGAGGCCCCAACTACCTGTACAACCCAACCCTAACCCCAATAATAAAGCTGTGCAGTGCATTGATATTCATAACCAGCCTACACTTTCTCTTCTCCCTACGCAATGCAATGATATTCATTTACGATCTGGGAGAATAGTAGAACCTATCATAGCTGATGTTACCTCTTCTAATAAAGAGGAAACAAAAGAGCATGATGTACCTGAAGAGGTACAATCATCCTCTAACACTGCTACTGAAACAACAAAACCACCATTTCCTGAGCATTTAGCTTTGACTAAAACGCCTGAGCCACCGAATTTCAATCTTCTAGGGGAACTACAAAATCTTTGTGCCAAAATACCTCTATTACAAGCACTCCGAGATGTACCAATTTATGCCAGGAATATGCGAGACATTTGTGTTAAGAAACCTGGTAGGAAAATTAAGGATCCCCTCACAGTCCATGTCATGGGTGACTTGTCTACACTAATGTCAGGTAAAGTTCCCCCAGTTAAATATGGTGATCCCGACCACCCTACCGTCTCAGTACAAATTGGAAAAATGATAATCCCTCGATTCCTGGTAGACTTAGGTGCCGCTATCAATATTATGAATCTGGTAACCTCACAACTGTTACAACTGCAAAATGAAATTAGAGACACCACAACTATCCTAGAATCAGTTGACCGCTCTACAATCAAACTAGAGGGAGTCTTTGAAGACCTAATTATCTCAGTGGAATCATGGAATTATCCAGCTGACTTTGTGGTATTACAACCTAAAACAAAGTTGGGGGGCCACCCTCTAATTTTGGGCAGGCCTTGGTTAGCCACAACAGATGCTTTTATCAGTTGTAGATCAGGATCAATGAAAATTTCCAACGGTTATGAAACCAAACAACTTACCCTCTACCCTCACACTACACCTTTGATTAATAATGATAATTTTGTATGGGTAGATTTTGATGATCAACTTACTCAACCCATCCTGACTATCGGAAAAGACTTAAGCCTTAAAGATGCCACTGAGGATGAAGTAATTAATAATTTTATTTGTGAACCTTCCTCTTTGACTCCAGAAACTCATAACCAACTAGCTGCACTTTTGGAGTCAGATAATCAGGAAAACCTTAATTCTGAAAACCCACCTCAAACATCTGCCACCATCTCTTCTAAAAGCATACCAATGGAAATTGAACCTGGCAAAACACTAAACACAAACCCTAACCTGACAGATGCTGAAACACAACAATTAATGAATTTACTTCTTGAACATAAAGAAGCATTCGCATGGGACTACAAAGATATGAAAGGAATCTCTCCCGAATTATGTACTCATCGTATATATATCAAGGAAGATTGTCGACCGATCTTCCAATCTCAATGACGAATGAACCCTAACTTAAGAGAAATCCTTAAAGAAGAACTTCAAAAATTGCTCAACGCAAGTTTTATATATCCTATATCAGACAGTGAATGGATTTCCTCGTTGGTAATAGTTCCTAAGAAAAATGGAAAATGGAGAGTATGTCTGGATTATAGAGCCCTAAATAAGGCTACTCAAAAAGACCACTTTCCATTACCATTCATTGATCAAGTGTTAGATAGTTTTCCAAGGAAGAAATTTTTCTCCTTTTTAGATGGCTTCAGTGGGTATAATCAGATCAAAATTGCACCTCAGGACCAAGACAAAACCACTTTTACCATCCCCTGGGGAACTTTTGCTTATAGATTCCTCCCATTTGGACTATGTAATGCACCAACAACCTTTCAAAGAGCAGTTATAAGAATCTTTTCTGATATGCTTAATGACTCTATGTAAATTTTTATGGATGATTTTACCCCTTATGGTGTTTCTTTTCAGGAAGCACTACAAAACCTTGAGAAGGTACTGAAATGATGTATACAAGCCCACCTCTCCTTAAGTACAAAAAAATGTCACATGATGATGAGTGAAGGAATAGTGCTTGGACATTTTATTTCATCTCAAGGAATTCAGGTGGATCCATCCAAGATACAAGTCATTAAAGATCTTCCTACTCCCAAAAACCAAACAGAGGTAAGAATCTTCCTAGGACATGTTGGATACTACAGAAGATTTATCAAATTTTTTTCCAAAATAGTTTCTCCCCTGTTTGTGTTACTGATGAAAAATGTTGAATTCAAATGGACTAATTCTTGCCAGGAAGCATTAAATACACTTAAACATCAGTTATCTACAGCTCCTATTCTTAGAGGACCTGATTGGACACTTCCCTTTCATATATCCTCTGATGCTTCAGATACTGCAATAGGAGTTGTCTTGGGACAAGAAGAAAATCATCTCCCTTATGCTAT
>ML792515.1:485726-514911 GCA_009831015.1 Picea engelmannii | reverse complement strand
GCTGATAAGAGAACAACACATAAAATTCTCAGGATGGGGTATTATTGGCCCTCACTTTTTAAAGATGCAAAGAAATATGTCTGGGCCTATGATAGCTGCCAAAGAATGGGCCAACCTAATCATAGAGATGAAATTCCATTAAAAACCCATATAGTACTCGAACCATTTGAAAGATGGGCCTTAGACTTTGTAGGACCCATCAACCCCCCATCCAATCAAAAAATTTACATAGTGGTCTACACAGATTACATGACCAAATGGGTGGAAGCTAAATAACTCCATAGATTGAATGAAGAAGCAGTTATAGATTTCCTATTTGAAGACATCTTCATCAGATTTGGAGTGCCAAGAGAATTAGTTACAGATGGGGGGCCTCCTTTCACTTCTCATGGTTTTAAAGCTACTCTTCAAAAATATCATATTCAACATAGAATGACTACAACATACCACCCCCAAGCCAATGGACAGGTGGAAAGCACAAACAAAGTAATAGAAGCCATTCTCACAAAAACAGTGAAGGAAAACAGAAAGGACTGGTCTCATAGGCTCTCTGAAGCATTATGGGCCTACAGAACTACCTGGAGAAATACTACAAGATTCTCTCCCTATGAATTAGTTTATGGAAAGAGTGTTGTCTTTCCTATGGAATTTGAAATCAAAACCTTAAGGAATGCTTCATTTGTCAACCTTGATTTGACCGATGCACAGACAGCCAGGTTGCAGCAGCTTAATGAATTGGATGAAAAAAGACTAGATGCCATTCATCAGACAACCATGATTCAACAACAAAGATCAAAATGGCATGACAAAACTATCAAGCATAAGCATCTCCAAAAAGGTAATTGGGCCCTACTGTATGACTCTTGGTTCAAATAATTTCAAGGGAAACTACGTACAAGATGGCTTGGACCTTACGAAGTAGACACTGTTTTCCCCAATGGAACAGTAAGGCTCCTCACAATTGATGACTCTAAAACATCGTTACTTGTAAATGGTCATCGGCTCTGTCTGTACCAGCGCCCTATTTCCAAAGAATATTTTAAGGCCACATGTGTGGCAGACTCTCATTACCTCTTTTTGGAGGGGCCTTCTACCCCTCATTCCAATTAATTCTTTTTAATTTAATTTCTTTAGTATTAGATTAGATTTCGTTTACTAATAATCCCTGTCAAGAAATACCATGTTACAATCGATTTTTGCAGATTCCCGATCAAAACACAGGCCTACTAAGAAAGGACGATCCTACTTCAAGAAGAGGCAAGCTTCCCCATTGCTGAAACATCATTGTTCAACAACTTTTTGCCATTTTCTTCATTGCTGAAACACCATTGTTCAACAACTTTTTGACTTTCTCCATTGCTGAAACACCACTGTTCAACAACTTTGTGCTTTTTCCCCACTGCTGAAACACCACCGTTCCACAATTTCTCTCCCTTATTTTCCCATTGCTGAAACACCATTGTTCAACAATTTTTCACATTTTCCCCATTGCTGAAACACCATTGTCCGCAACCTTTCACAATTTTTCCATTGCCGAAACACCACTGTCAGCAACCTTTCGCCCTTTTCCCATTGTCGAAACATCATTGTTCCACAATTCTTCACATTTTCCCATTGCTGAAACACCACTGTCAGCAACCTTTCACCATTTTCCCATTGTCGAAACACTACTGTTCAACAATTCTTCACATTTTTTTCCACTGACAAAACAACACCGTTCAACAATTGTTTCACCCTTCTTTCTATTGCTGAAACACCAACTTTTCAGCATTCTCTGTCAATACGTCTTGCACTCTCATACTACATTTTGTCTTTCGAGTCAAACAAATCCTTGATACAATTCCTCTAACAAATCAAAAGTCTTCGCCATGGCTACTGCAGAACTATTATGGACAGGCACTATATTTTGTTTAAAGTACGGATAAAAAGGTAAAGATGAGGTATGTAAATTTTATATGTAAATACAATTAAGTATAGTTAATGAGAAGATCGAAACTCATAATTACCACTCATTATTTCAGTCGTACTTGAATGGGGGGGGGGATATCGTAATCTTATATCATCATTTCACATGAACTGACCACCGTCATTCTCTTTGTTACCATCCTTTCGTTTTTTCACCACCATTTGCATGCCTTCACCCAAAAACTCACTCTGCACAGAAGTTTTTACTCAACTCTTTGACGGTGTATTTTACCGATTTGTTAGCTATGGGAGGCCCTGTTATACGTTACGAACCCACCATGATAGCCCTGTTAGAACTGTATTTAGAAGCCTATCAATTTTTTCTACAGGCAGGATGGCTCGGTTATTTTCAGAGGCTCCAGGGATTTGATCAAAAATAGGTTCTCTAATTTGCTCAAAATCTCCAGGAAGATCACTCCATTGTTCAAGGGGTTTGGATTTCAGTTACAGAAGAGGATATAACACAGGTTTCGGGTCTCCCTACGAATGGCATTCGCATGTTCAGCCGCAAACATATCATTCTTAATGCCCAACAAGATTTCCTCTTGCCAGGGGAACAAATTGGGCCTAAAGGTCGGGGTGTCCGACTTAGCTCGTTGCCGCCTCCATGGCCATAAGTTGCAAAGTTTGTCAAGCACTACCTTACCTGTGAAAGCCGATATCAGGTAGTCTACCAACACGATTTTTCCCTGTTGTCTCATTTATGACATGCTAGATTGGTCAACATTCCTTATTATCTGCTTGGATGTCTTAAAAATATGTCACACTACTGTAAAAAGGCTAAAGATCCCGCCCTTTCACTCACCCAACACCTTCTTGTCCAACTACTTATCCAAAAGGGTTTCACCCAACAAAACCCTCCACTAAACAACCCACCCAGAGATCCCCAAGAAGCTGTTGAAATTCCTGAAAACCGTCATGGACAACAACCACAAAACCCTACAGACCCTCCGAAAATACCTAACAGTCCGCCTACAGACCCAATCAATCCAATTAACCCCCTTACCATACCAAGCCCACCCCACATTTTACCAGAATCATCCACTCCTGCCCTTCATATTCTTAGCGATGATTCTGAACCAGACAATTCTTCCTGTCCCATCATTGAGGAAAAACCCCCATGTAAATGAAAGAAAATTCCTTTCTTTCCTCCCTTTTACAAAGAAAACGAACAAGGACCTCAATAAGGGAAACCACTACCACCACTTCCCTAAACCCCCAACCCATCCGACTAATACCCCGTACACCTCCAACATCCCAAATTTCAGAATCTTTACCTATTCCACCCACGGGCACTGAAACACAAGAACCAGAGGCCCAGTATGTTGCGACATCATCCATTTCAAACCCAGTAGCAGAAACACAAGAACCAACTACTCATTCAGTAACTAAAACACAAGAACCAGCTACCCATTTAGTAGCTGAAACACAAGAACCAACTACTCATTCAGTGGCTGAAACACAAGAACCAACTATAGTTGTCACACAAGAACCAGCTACAACTGAAACACAAGAACCAACTTTTGATATTGTTATTAAGACACAGGAATCAAAGACCCAGGGTGCTGCAACATTACTTTCTTTACATCAAGAAGATGGAACACAAGAATCGGTTGCCGATCCTGTAGCTTCTCCAAAAGAACCAGCTAATGCGACGGTGACTGCTACACAAGAACCAATCACCCCTCTACCAGAACCAACGATAGCCTTTGTCCTACAAGAAAATGATTTCCTAAGGTCTGAACTAGAAGCCTACAAGCAACAGCTAGCCATGGCAAAGGAAGCCTATGAGAAGGAACTTAAATTGTACACCCTAGCTCACATAGAAACCATGTCAGAGGGAATTACAACAGAGAATCCGTATAGAGAATATATGTGCAGTCAATGTGGGGACATTTATTATCAATAAGGCTACAAAGTAATTCAAATTCCAATGCCAGGAGCTTCCCCTGCACCTTCAACTTTTGAAGTCAAAGAAGAACACCCTGCTGTTACACAAGAACCAGCAGGACCTTCCAAAATTAAGACTGAACCCTGGCCTACAACAATTGTTAAATATGAAGCCCCTATTTTTGTTAATAAAGATGTACAAACATTGCCTATTGATGAATCTTCCCCTCCTAGCCAGATTAATATCCACACATTTGTGGAACAAGCCACTCAGACCCTACCTCAGCGTACTACTTGCAACGCTGAAACACAAACTCATCCATGGGATGAGCAGACAATAATAGACAAATGGAAAAAAGAGTCTATTCTTACACAGGCCAAAAGCCTGCAGGAACACAGACAAATCTGGATAAACCATATCTATTCAAATTGGGAAGCCTTGGAGAAAACACGCCAGGAATCCCGTGCCTATAAGAAACAGAATAAAGAGCTAAAAGGAAGATTTCTCCTGATATTTGACTTGGCACAAAAGTTATTGGTTGCAAGGAAACCATCCTGCAATTACTATTTGTTCCTCATGGAATGACCTACATGGTTTTAGATCAAATCAGTCAAAGAAGGTAGACCCCATGAAGTGTTAAATCCAACAGATTTTGTTACAACCTTTGCACAAGCCTCTGCTATGGATCAACACCTCCTCTGTGAGGCATATTTTCATAATGAGGCCATCCTTGAGAACTGACAACTTAACCTTAACCCTCTTGTCAGTGACATCCAGATTCAGGAACTCACCTCCTTCCTCAACAATCAGATTATATGGCAGGATGACTTCCTAGCTGCCAAGCATAATGCAGATAATCGCCTTCTCTGGATAAGGCCAGAACCACAAAATGTTGCCACCTTTGTTACAGAATATTATCAGTTTTTAAAGAAACCAGGGATGACTCAACACATGCAACAATTACAGGCATCAGTGTTTCAGGAGTGTCAAGATTTCATTAAATCCACAGAGATTTCTGCCCTACAGGAAAATAACATGTTTTGGCAACAATCTACTGAGAAAAGACAAGAACACAACCCTTTTAGCCCCACTGATCTTGAGATAGAAATCTCCAAGGTACCTAGCTACATAAAGTGTGTTCAGCAATGTGCTGAAAGTTGGATAGGGTATCAATTTCATTTTCCTATCCTTTGGATGCCAACTGAGAAATATCAAGTTCATTATAAGTTGCACAAGAAGGACGTAACAACAACTTGGCAAAGGTTACAACGTGTTCAAGGGTTCATAGCTCCAATAGACATCACCTTCCACAGCTACTGCTTGAGTAACTTGCACGCTCAGAGTCGGTATTCAGATTCTGATTCAGAGTGAAGTTGCCTAAGGACATGCAACATTTTAAGTTGGGGGGGATGTTAGGACCATACAATGTACCTTTTTGCTTACACTTTTTGCTACCTTTACACCCTTGTTTCACTCACATTTAAACTCACATGATCACCTTACCCTATCTTTCTAAAGGTATACAACGTCTCTTCTCTTTACTATATGTTTAATCTATTTTGCATATAATTCTACATTACTCTTGTACTTAACCATTGATCAGAAATGTATAAGTGTTGAAACAGTTTGAACTGCAGATTAGCATTAAGGCCCGTTGCTGAAATAGTTAAAGCACGCAAACCCTGTGGCTGAAATATTCTATGGACTACGATGCTGAAACAACAAATCACACAGAAGAAGTTGTTACACTCTTCGTGGTCTACGATGCTGAAATAGAAACTCACATAGAAGAAGTTGTTACACATTCTATGGTCAATGATGCTGAAACAACAACTCACACAGAAGAAGTTGTTACACCCTCCATGGTCTACGATCTTGAAACAACAACACAAAAATGTTACATTGACCACAACAACCGCACCTTGAGCTAGCATTAACCATCGCTGCTGTTTGAGACCAAGTTGCTGAAATAGTCAGAACGCAAATCTCGTGGCTGAAACAACCCGCGATTTGCAATGTTGAAACAACATACATCAACAGTAACAAGAAGACAAATAAAGAACCTATTACTCCAACCGCAACAACAACACCTCACTCAGCACTTGTAATAGCATTTTGTTACGGGATACTAGGATATCCTATTCTAGTATAGAAATCGGATCCGACTAAGAATAGGATTCAGATGTGAAAATGTAATTTGATGATCAAATTGTATCGAGGGGATTCTCCTCTTTAAATAAGAAGAAATCATCATTAGAGAGGACCTTCTTCTTAACTAAAAAAGGATTTACAGAGAGGGACGTGTTTTAGTTCAGATTGTAATGTAACACAGTTGACAGATGAATAAAAGATTGTTCTGAGCATTTCTCTCTAGTTCCTTTCGTTTCAGGGGAATCTTGTGAGAAGGGAGGGCCCACCTTCTTCACAAGATTCACTCGTTAGATTTGTAGTGTGTTAGTGTTATTTTTTTTCATGCCTTGATTAAATTTTGTTTTGCTGAAACACTACTTTACTGAACTCTGTTTTGCTGAAACTCTACTTTACTGGTTGTTACATTGTTTTCATATGATTCATGCTTGGGTAACTGTTAATCATTCTAGTTAGAATTCCTGTTTGGAGAATTTATGAAAGTGTGATAATCGGGGACACGTGCTGAAGATTCCTGCTTGGGGAATAGGGTCATGTTCTCTGTTAAAAGATAGATAGCCTTCAATGTGTGTCAATCATTTCTAATTAGCAATGAGTTTATGAAAGTGTGATAACCAGAAACATGTGCTGAAGATTCCTGCCTGGGGAATAGGGTCCTGTTCTCTGTTAGAGATAGTTAGCCTTCAGTGTGTGTCAATTATTTCAATTAAGCAATGATTTCATGAAGTGTGATGATTGGAAACAGGTGTTGAAGATGCATGCTTGAGGAATAGGGTCATGTTCTTTGTTACAAGATAGTTGGTCTTTCCTGTTGCAGCATATTGTTGTTATTTTAAATGTAATCCAGGATTCTTTAATTAATCATTTATTTAAACTTTGAACTCTGTAATAGGTAGGTTGATTTCCTGTAATTCAAGTTAGAACTTCAATTTGTTCAAGGAAAAGTGTGATTAATATATTTTTACTACAACTCTAGGTTGCTTTTGAGGTTGAGCATATATAGTGTGTGATTACCTTTGAAATAAACAAACTTCCCTGGGTTGACAATTTATGTAGCACTTGATTGTTTAATTAAATAAGAAATTATAGTGACCAACAAAAAGGAGGAAGACTTAGTAGAGCATTAGGTAGAAAAGCTCGCTGAAGCCATTCAACATCTTCAATAGAGAATAAAAGATCTAGAGCTACAGTCAATGCCAAACAGACTGGAGGACGTGCGAGATAAAAGAGAATCAACTTATTAGAGCGCAGTTGAGAGAATCAAGACCTTCACCATGGAATGCAAACAACTTAGTGATCGCAATGCACATACTTATGAATGACTTACTGAAGACCTTGAACTAAAGACATTGGAGTCCCAACTCCAGGAGGCAAAGAAGCAAGAGACAATGGTACAGGCACATATAAAGCTCTTGTCTGTAGTTGAAAGAGTGAAAATATCACAGGACAACAAAAAGTCCACGCCATACAGAGAAAATTCATGAAAGTGACTCAGAGGCTCCATCCAGTCCAGGATGTAGCTTGTCAATTGTTTGAGAAGATTGAAGAATGAGGAGTAGAACTAGAGAAAGTAGTCACTACAGTTGAGCAACTCTTGGAAGGAACTGTGAATGAGGCAATTCTTTAGGAGTTCGCCAAGTAGGAGGCCTTGGCGCAACAACAGGTCGAAGCAGCTTGAGACAATATCGAGGATTTTGAGGAAGAGATACCCAGATCAAAGTGACTCAAGATGAGTCGTAGGTGAGTGTTGGGGGCCTATTGTCCCTTGACCAATTTTTGGAGATCCTTGGTTAGGTTTGACCTATTTTGGGACTTGGATAGGTTGTCAAAGACAAAGCGCAAGTCAAAGCAGAGATCATGTGTTCTTGGTCCCTTGTTTAGGTATTTGTGGTTTTGGGCTTATGTAATGGTTATGGGGATGTCAGCCCATGGGTTTACCCATGGTTAGGCCTTTTTGTAATGTATAAATAGAAATCTATGCGATGTAAGGAAGGGGTGTGGTGTGGTGTGATGCTAGGTGCTAAGGGAAATTAAGGCCAAGGTGCTAAGTGTGAATAGTTGTGAATTCTTAGTGCATGCTATGTGCTAAGAACTTGCAGAGCTAAGCACAAGTGATTGTAAGAATCTTGTGTATAGACATTAAGAAGGCTTTGTGCTGTAACCTAGCTCAGGGAAGGAGGATCTGGCTAAGTACACACAGATCTCCTCTCCTATACGGAGTGGGTTCTGAGGCTTTGTGCATGTAGACGATTGACTGAAGATAATAAAGAGAATTATAGTTGGTGGATGTAGCCCCAAGCTGGGGGTGAACCACGTATATCATGTGTTGTCGTTTCTTTTTGCATTGTGATTGTTTATTGTTCATATGGTTAATGCTTAGTGTAGTAATGTATGCTTAGATAGAAATGATATGATATCTCAATGCTTAATGATGTGAATAAGATGCTAGATATGATTTGTGTTGATATTCTTAGTGCTTGAATATATTAGATCTGAGTGAATACTACATTGCTCTATAATTAGGGTTTGTCTACGAAGTAAGTACAGGTTAAATACTAATGAACTATAACTGCTAAGTTCTATGTTAAAGTGTTGTAATCATAGATCTATGTCCCAGCTAAGGTTGTAGACACTGGAGTCCTTCAACCACCCTTGCATATACCTCGGGTGAGACTTCATCTGCTTCACAGGTTATGCCGAAAGGGCTGGTAGTTAGGGTTTTGTTGGTGCTCTGTTGAAGCGTTGAACCCCGGGTCTTCCCCTATGCCTACGGATCCCTACCTTTTCCCTTATAAATTAATAGTTTTAAGGGGTTTCATGCTTAATTATTAATGTATAAGGGTTTTAAATATTTCTATGCTTAATTTTACGATGAAATAGGACAAATTGGTGATCTATTGTTGTAGATTTCGACTTTTCTAGGATATGTTTGTAAGGTATGTATGTGCCCTTATGTTTTCTTCCCTACTATTATTGAATTATAAATTTTATTTTATTTTTTTGTTTGACATTAAAATATTACTATGGAAGTCCCTGGGCATGTACAATTCAACTGCTATCAAATACATAAATTTGTAGCTTTCTTGAATGTCTAATATCCGATGAGTTGTGTCTCTTCAACAAGATCCCTTAATTATTAACATAAACTAGTTATAAAACTTATTGGCATGTTTTGTCTCTATGGAAAAATTTATCTTTAAGGTTTTCATTCAAACAAATGTTCCCAACTATTTAAGGGTTTTGTCATCTTTCTTGTTTATTTTGTTGAACAATAGTTTCTTTTTCTATCTCTATTTAAATCTACTTCGGCAACCTTTAGTTACTAATCTACAAGTAAGGGATATATATTGTATAAAATATTCGAAGAACTTGCACTTGGATTTATTTACAAATTGGGAACACTAATACATCGACATGTTCTTTGGGGAATTGAACCTAGGGATTTGCTAAGAAGTTTCACATCATTTGTCTCTTGACTATAGACCACATGACCTCCAACTATTGAGCTATCTATAAGTTTGTTTTATTAGCATTGTTATATGGGGTGGAAAGGATGGTAATTTATGATCTCATGTATGTTACCAAACATAATATGAAAAATGTTGTTGTAAGTGTGATGAATAAATTGTATTAAGTTTCATTATCTCTTGCTACTAGTGGCACTTGACCAAGAGAATTGAATGCTTAGATGGAAATATGGATGAGAAAAATGAAATATCTAAATAATTAAGAATTAGGTATCTGAATTCAACAAATACCTTTCATAGAATAGGTTTTCCATAAATGCAATATAAAACAAAATCAACCAATTTTAGTCTTCTTCTAGAAATTGGGGGCATGTCACCTAAGGAGCCATGAGTAATTGAAAGTTGGAGGATAAGGAGAAGAATCAAAGAATTGGAGAACAAGAAAGTTGGTGACGAAATACTCATAGTAGATTCATAATTCGAAGATGAGATAAAGGAAGAATAGAACATTGATGAACAAGACTCTATGGTTCATTTGATCTCATTTCTAAATTATAGATGCAATGAAAGGGTATAGGTTTGTTTCTATGATGGTAGTATGAAATTAGAGGCTCTCATTGATTAGATATGAGAGCCCAAGAGATACTTTGAGTATGAAAAGTTCAATATCCCAATAGAGTTCATTTTACAAGAATGAAATTGAAGGGTCATGTTGGACTCTAGTGGGATGTTATATATGTATAAGGATAGAGTTGATGAGAAACAATAGAAGATTAAAACCTATAATATAATTATGAGTAAGATCAAGGATAAATACTTTCATATTAATTACCAACAGGATTTGGGAAAACAAGCATAGAATTTGAGGTTGCATGAGACATTTGGTTAAGAGTATATTGAAGCATTCTTCAAATTTTCACTTAGTTCAGGACTTGAAGAGCTGAAGTATTAAAAAGTAGAAACATATGTTAGTGGACTTAAGTTTTATATATAAGAGGAGATGTGTACCCATAATTTTTTCACCATTGATGACATGTATCAAATTTCTTTGAAGGTGGAGGAAAATTTGAATAGGGAACTACAAAAAACTTTAAAGGAATACATGCTAAAGGTAGAGGGGGAGTGAATGTAGCAAGAGGGTTGTATAGTGATGGTAAGGAGGATGAAGTCACTACCATCCAATTTTATAGAGGATTTAACAATGCTAGTATAGGTATAGGTTTTAGAAAAGGTAGCGGTAAGTATGCCATTATTTTCTACCAATGCAGAATATAAGGACACAAGGCATCTAAATTTCTAGAGAAGCAACATCATGGAAGGAAAAATGAGGCTAGAATTCATGTCATGCAGGTATATGAGGAATCAATTGTTTGATATAATGTTCTGGTACTTCAACATGAACAAGATAAAAAACTAATGTCCAGAAGGGTGTTATTCAAGCATGATAAGAAGACTATGGAGGAACTTGAATAGAGGAAGAGAGTTTTTAAAAGTAAATGCAAGGTTTAGAGTAAATGTTCCAATTCGATCATAGACGATAGAAGTATAAAAAATATAGTTCCTACAGAAGTGATTGAGAAGATAAAATTAAATTTCATTCATCATCCTAATCTATATAGGGTTTCATGGATATAAAAAGGTCAGCAAGTCACCATGACAGAGTAATACTTGTCGAGTTTTCAAATTATCAACTTTAGTGACTAGGATTTACATGATGTGGTCGAGATACATGTGTCACATGCTACTTGGGAAAGAATGGCTATTTGATAGGAAGGATTTCCACAAGGGCATGGAAAATACATATGAATTTGAGGATGCAAAATTTTATATATTGAAGTTTATAATGGGGGAGGAAATAGTAGTGATGGGAAGTAATGGAAATAAAAGTGCTAGAAGTAGTAACGATTAGGTAATGTTGTGTTCAACAAAATATTTTTGGATAGAAAAAACGAATGAAATTTTTTGGTTGGCCATAATACTAAATAAAGTCCAAGAAGTTAAGGGAAAATGTGCCAATGGATATTTAGCACTTGTTGATAAATTTTCAAGAGATTGTTTGTAACATCATTTTTTTTAATCCCCAACTTAGCAATGTATATTGTAAATGTGACACATGGCCATGGGCCAAGTGACGTAATATGTAAATGAAGTATATTGAATATGAAAAATAAAATGTATCACCATTTGTAGATGGACATTGACAGAGACTTGGGGGCTTATTTTCCACAAGAGAGTGGAGGGATCCAAGAGGGGGGAATTACCTATGACAATTAAAATCAAACCATGTTTCTAAAGTTTACTTACTATGAACCTTCTATTTCCTTTTGAGTGTTCCCAAGTCCAATCATTAAATACATGTAAGAGGGTGTACGTGTGAAGTCACTTCGCATAGTTATTGAGAACACGGGCCTAAGTACAATTATCATTGGGAAGAGTGTCAGTGAAGCAAGAATGGGAGAAGAAGGAAAATCATATGGGGAAAGGGGACATATTTTATAGGCGTATCTTGGGTCAACAAAGGAATATTGAGTATTGAAGATGGAAGGAAACTATAGTGCAAATGTTTAAAATTTGGGTGGAGCTATAAATTCATGGAGGACGAGGTTGTGGGCCTATGTGTAAGATTATGTGAAAGAAATTGTCAAGAGATCATGTAGTTTGTTGTTGAGAGAATACATGTTGTAGATGTAGATTCCTAGAGTTCCCAACAAAGAGATTTCCTATCCAACCTAAGTTGGATCCCTCAAGGGAAGTAGGATATCCTGAGGGATTACTTGGTAGAGAAGGGGATTCCATTCCTTGGGTTATGCAATTGAGGGGAAACAGAGATAGTTGATTGGAATAGCTATGGGAATTAATTATTGAGAGGGGGCGGGGGGGGGGATAGATAACCTTAGGGACCACCATCTCTTGCGGATTTGAATCCCCAAATCAGGGGTGAATTGCTATTAATAACTGGAACACAAATTCCGTGGTTGGGTGGAATGTCCAACATCTATAGTGAGTTGCATATTTTTTAAGATAATTTCTTTTGTTCACTGTGTTTAATAATGTTGAATTCTAAGTTAATTGATGTGCATTTTGCTATAATTTTATCTTAGTTATTTAACATTATTAAATGATGTTAAATTATCCATTCAAATATGTTTTCTTGTGTGATTGAATGTTGTTGAAGTGTGTGTTAAATTATTTCCATGCATGTCTTAAACCATTTGTATTCATGATTTTAATTATTAATTATAGTTGCATGGGCGTGTATGTCACATTTTTCATATTTTCTTCATTCAAATCAATAGAATAATTTATTTTAGTAGTAATGATAAACATTTCCTACAAGGTTCCTAAGTCTCCTTATGTAATTGGAATGGTTTCCTTGTGTAGTAAAAATACTTAATCTATATGCACAATTTTCCTTAGCGAGGAATTGGGGACGTTACACTATGGTATTAGATATATGCTAGGTCATTTTTAAAGTTACGTAGCTTAGCTTGGAGGCTGGGTATGGTACAATATGGTACCATAGATTTTGGTTCAACAATGGAATTGTATGGGATAGATATCAACACAAAATTGGTAAATTGATCATCTCATAGTTTGGTTTTGTTAGAAAAAATAGGATCGCGTAGAAATAAAATAAAAACAAATTTGAAAATAAAACACAAAAGATACACAATACAATAGAGACATAGATATATGTGGTTCAGCCAATGTCAGCTAATTCCACCAGAGAAATTTCCAGGTCCTATTGGCATCCCTACATATTTTCACCTTTTAAAGCGATAAATAATAAATTATGTAGATTCCTACGCTTGGTTACAAGGTTATTACTTTCGAAAGAAAATTTTGAAACTGTGAATATGATGTTTCGGTTATTCCTAGTGTTTTCCTTTCTTCATTTTATACTTCGGTCATGACTGGAAGAATGAACGAAGAATTAAAACTTATGATTGTATTACCATTTTATCTAAGGTTTATGAAAGATAGATGTCTTTACAGGTTTTTTTAATCAAGGTTATTTTTACTGTGAAGCCCATCTTGTTGATTGCTTTAAAGTGGCTCATCGATTATGAAGTGTGCTTTGATTTTTGTTTGAAACACCAAGGATCCATTGAATTTAAACTATGTTATATATCGTTATGGCTCTTGGTAAGAAATATTCTTGTCATTACCTGTCAGTTCACAAAATATTTGTTTTCTCTCATAAACATTAGAAATCAACCCCACCTTATGGCGCAATGATAAAATTTGAATGAACCTGGTCATAGCCTGTACCCTATGGCAGGTGGCAGTTTGACAATGATAGGTCCATCATTTTGAGCTAAGTCTCGGGTTTCGTATGTACTCTTGGCACTCATTTCGCAAAATGCCTTTCCTTCTGTATTGAAGAACCCCTCTTCATGCGTGCTAGGGTATTGATGAATTTTGTTTCTGGGATTTCACTCTGGTCTTCTCTGTTCCATAAACCTTTCATACTCACTATGTTTTTTTTTGTGCCTTCTGAACCCTCATGGCCTCGGTCATAAGGATTGAAGACAATGGTTCACAAACCCTTCTCCTATGTGATGATGCAAGGGAAGACCTTAAAGGTCAAGGATGGCTTGAATTTCTTGAGAAATTTCAGGGTTTTAACTTGCAAACTGCCCAAGAATTTTCCCTCTCTTTTGATGGCTGCTGAGCCAAGGTAGGAGACATTCAGATCGAGGTCACCGAGGAATTTTTAGGACATGCGACAGGTCTTCCACTTAGCAGGAATAAATGGTTTAAAAATGCCAAGGTAGAGGAGGTACCGTGGAGCTTGTTCTTTACCTCCAGGAAGATCATATGCTATGATAAAGGTATGCCCGTATCCTTGTTGAAAACTCGGTGGCATAGTTTATTAGAAATCCTCAGACAATTTGTTACATGCGAGGGTCACTTTGGCTTTGTTTTCCTCTATCACATACGTTTTTTGATGAACTTCATCGGGTTTTAGTTGAATATGCCTTTTTACTTATTGAGAAGTCTGTATAAGATGGCCAAAAGGTATAAGAGACAACGTTTAAACTCTAGTCTATTTCATCATGGGTTGATAAATATGTTGTTAGTTCATCAACTAAAATTGCAAAATGATAATTGGGATGCCTTCCTAATTCGAAATGGTTTCGTTACACCCAGTCGCGTAGAGGTTGATAAGCCCATGATGAAAGAAAACACAATCCCTACCATTGACAGAGTGGTCCTTTCATCTAAAGAAGCCTGTGATAGGGTCATCCTCAATGAGCCTATGCATGAACAAACAGATGTTGGACTCACAACCTTTGAATTACGTGGCTGTGAGCATCACGCCTACCCTGACACCTCTGCTAAAAATGCAAACAAGCCTTCGTGAAAAATATCTAAGGGTGACACGGATATAGGGTTTAAAAATAAAATGGCAGGTAGGTTGATCTCTAAAAGCCTATGAAATAGATTGAACTCTCATATGTTCTCTATCAAAATGATCGAGGTCCATGAGAGCTTCGATTTTGAAATCGAGAGATTCTTGGCAGAAGAAGACCCTCCTTTCCTCAAACCAGATATCGACCAAGCCTATAATTTCATAGATAATTTTCCACCCTGCTTGAAGAACAACTAAGGATTTCCTGGTATCAAGCTTGATAAAAAAACCACAGGAAACAGTGGAGATGTTCTGATACATTTTCATGGACATCCAACAACTATCACAGATCCACGGTGTGAAGTTTGTCTGTTTTGGATCTCCAAGTATTATGTAGACATACCTACTCTTCAATTGCAAATCAAAACCCTCACTACTCAGATTGACTCATTAAAGGATGAAAATCATAGGTTAAAGTCCAGTGTTCAAAGGCAGGATAAGCGTTTGAAAAGGACGGGGAATATAATAGTTAAGAATGCTGAGAGTGTTACAGAAGTGGTCAATTCTGAGATTCCATGAATCAAATTTAGCATGCAGTTATAAGGATATCAAGTAACTAATGATGATCTGATGATATGGACTATTGTTGAGCCTATTATCCATTTCTTTGGCCTTTTTTTGGGGAAACAAAAGGAAGTTTGTCTCAATTTTGAGAGATGTAATGTGATATGGGGTTGTTACATCACCCTCTATTTTTTAATTAATAAATCATTTTTAAAGATTTGATCTTATCCCACAAGATGGAAGGTTTAGCTTGTATAAACTCTTTAAATACTTGTATTTTTTTTGCAATCAAGACATCTTAGCCTAGAGATGAAGGTGGACGATTACTTTACAGACTTTAATGAGACAAAAATACACATTATGGCTTTAGCTTCTTGTGGATGGTGTCTTTGTTTAAGTTCGGTTTATTCTAATATGACAATAGGTTATCAATAGCTTTAGTCTTCATAATCTATTTTGTTGTTGGAATAACTCTTGTGTAAATGTTGTCCATATGTGATGCTTCATATATTATATAGGGTGATCATCTATTCAACTCAAATGATGAGATTTATCTTTAATTCTTTGTTGAATGTTTAAATGCAAAGTTCTTACAATAATATTTATCTCACTATAATTGCTTGTAAATCATAAGATCACTGCGACTATTTGTATCATACGTTATGTTATTGAAACTCAGTTTCCAGCACATTGTTTCACATTTATTCGGAACAATCTTAAGGTTCGTTGCAGGTTTCCCTCTTAGACAAGGTGGTTGTATATTCTCTAATCATACAGATGTCTGGATACATAGCGTTAACTTACTAACAGGTTAGATCATTTATTTTCCTTTTCTTTCGCTACTCATCACTGGAACACAGATGTATGGTTTGGCTTTTGACTATCCATGTGTTTTGTTTCATAGCATTTGTTCTTACTAGTCCTTTTGAGTTATAAATAAAAAACCAAAAATATTTTATGTGCTTTCTTTATCTTCTTTTGCGAAGCAATCATTTGTCACATAGAGTTTAGCAAGTTTAGATCAAAACTTGCAGTTTGTAAATAATGTATGTATAAAAGTGATCAATCTTTTGTTTAAATATGCTTATTACAGTTGCATTATAATATATGTACACATATATACTAATTTAGAGATTAGTTATTATTTCTTTTCTTTCATTTCGCCTCTTTTAGGATTCTTAGATTGGCCAATAGAGCCATTAAACCCATCAGATCCAATTATATCAAACGGCTTGGGTTATTTAGAAAACCTCGGACCAGACTTGTTCTTCCAATTGACGGACGATCATTTTCACCCGTCAACAAATGGCGCTAGAAGGAGGGCTGACTGAGAAGCTGGCCTTGTAGGATCCTTTATTTCGAATCTATTTAATTTCCCCATGGCTCCCCAAATCACTGTGTTGGAACATGCTTTCCACTTCTCATTACCCGATGTTCCCAATGAGACAGTCTCTTGCTTGTCCAAACTCACCTTTAATGGTGGGGGAAATGTATTTTCCAAAGACCACCTTAACAAGTTTTGGTGCAAATGCATCAAACATGACATTTCTGATTTAAAAGTTTTGTGCAAATTGTTTTCTTTTACTTTTATGGGTCAGATTAGACACTAGTTTGAGTATTTTCCATCATATCACATTTTTTATTGGTTTCAATTTGTAGATGAATTTGTAGATGCTTTTGAAATTTATGATTACAATCAATTATGTGAAGAATTTCATACTACGCTAATCAATGGTGATTCATCTTCGAAAGACTTTCTGACAAGAATCTATCGTGTCCTTTGTAAATTTAATCTCGATGACATGTAATTTGTATTAAATCTCCTCTATGATTATTGTGTCCCTTTCATCCAGTCATATTCAATCATGAATGAAGAACCAGTTTAAAATCCTATCACTCAATTGCGAGAAGAATTTTGTTCGCAGGATGAGAGGAATCCATCCGAAAATTTTGAACAAGCAAGGGAGGTAGAATCTATTAGCCAGGTTCTTACCAACAACCAAACTGGTTTTTCCTCTGAATCATGATATTTTCTTTCTTTGACCATGGTGGAAGAAGATTTGATTCTTGGTCAAGGTGAATATCCTCATTCTTTTAACTCATGCTCTAATCAATATTTAAACTCAATCATTGAAGAACACTTAAGCAATGAAAATCATCTTAAACATTCTAACACTCCTATGAAACTGATTAGAGAAGAAGATATGCAATTGGAAGGAGAAACCTTAAACCTTCATCCTCAAAATGTACTTTATCCACAAGAAAGAGTAGACGTTTGTCACGTAAGTTTTGAATTATCTATCATATGGGAGGGAAATCTATATGATCATACTATGTTGAAGAATTCATCACTAAAACAGAGTGAGAGTTTTAAAGAAAGTGAAGAGAAATGTCTTGACAATACCATTGTTAAATATCATAGCTCAAGAGATTCTTTTCACGTGCTTATTTCTGATTCCTTTTATTCTTTATATCCCGATCTCTTCTTAGATTTTGGTGGACTTGATACCTTACCTACAACATCCTACTCTTTTCTGCCACAATCATATCCTTTCGATATGCCAAGATTTGATGAAATTAATTTCAAACATAACATTGATAATGTTGGATTTGACACTCTTTCACTTTCATCATTCACATGGGAAAATGACATGTTGCGAGATGATTTTACATAGCTTATTGTTGAAAAATACAATGCACTCTATCTTATGGAGATCAAACATTCTACGTTGCATATTCGTTCTTTGATTAGCTCGAATTTTAATGTTTATGCTTCACATTTTGAAATGATCAATCTCATCAAAGGAATCATTCAAACCAATGATCTAATTGATGTCACGAATCCTCTTATGATGATTTCCCCATTGATATATTTGTTTCATCAAAGTCATGGTTTGCATCATCATTTTTGTGACAGGATCTTAGGATGTCTTGAATATTCGTATACAAAAAATCTTCATAATAAAGATAAAGTCGTTCTTGCTTTGTTTTTACCTAAGTATCTTGGAAGTAGGCATGACATATTTCTTTTAGATCCTCCATGTGAAAAAATTAATGAACACTTAGAGAATTGTCAAGAGGATGGGGCACTTTAGCCTTGGCTGATGGTTATGTCATTTCCCCATAATCTTGACAAGTTTTCCAAACTTACTTACACTCGCCCATGGAATTATGACCTGTTATAACCCTGTAATTTAAAGGATCAACTGGTGAATGAAAATTTTATCCTTTTATTGTTTTGGTTGTCAAATGATTTTTCATTCTGCAAATAATTTGAGAAATAAAAAAAAATAAAAAAATAAAAAAGAAAGAAAGAAAGAAAGAGAAAAAATAAAAAGAAAAGAAAGAAAAAGAATAAAAGAGGGCATAAAAGAAATTGGATAAAGCCCCATGCAAAAACAATGACTTGGTTCATACAGTTCAATCATGGCCAAGTATTTTTAAATTGATGTTGATAGGAGTAGTGAATAAGCTTGGCTAAACTGTTTAATCTTAGCCAAGCAAATTAGGTTATCTAGTGAATACATTTGGCCAAACTGCCTAATCTTGGTTAAATAACCCTAGGATAGAGTAATTTAGTAGTCCAATAGTTTAATCTAGGCTAAATGTCATAGGTAATTAGGTTAAAGCATAGGGTAGTTTTCTTTATCTCAATAAAATAGGAATGATGATCGATGTTGAACCCTATATTTGATGTTTGAAAGTTGAATGTCTAACCCCATGGTGATAAAATAGGGAAATCTTGGACAAACCCACTTAAAGCGCTTATCCTAAGTTTTCAAAGAAAACAATAGTTTGTGCTCATAGATTAAATACAACGCACAGATGAACGGCTGGGGTGTTGGCACTGAGATCTATGGTTGATAAGATTTTTCGGACCCCTCTACCATTCTACCTTTAACGGTCGGGGGGGGGGGTCCGGACTCAGGTATAAAAAAGGTGTGCATTTGAACGGCTGAGGCATCGGTGCCTAAATCCACGGTTGAGATTGAATTATGGACCCCCTCGACCGTTCTACTTTTAATGGTGGGGGGGGGTTCCATAATGTTCGTTAAACATCACGCTCAAATATACGGTCCAATGGTAGACGTGTCGATGGACGACTGATGGTATTTTTTGGACCCCCCCGACCGGTCTACTTTTAATGATGGGGGGGCGTCCAGAATGGAGTGATTTTCTGGTGGTCCCTCTTCTCTACGTTGTTATAACCCTAAAATGCACCACACAGGCTTACCTCGCATCAGGCCAACTCATGTCTCTTCCTTGCCAAAGCCATGCTGAATACAACCTTGAAAAACCACTTAAATCAAGCAACCCACGCCCTAACCTCTCACTGGGCATGTTGGACTGCTTGCTGGCCTTCTACTGCACGCGGTGGAATGTGGGCTAGCCCACTACAACCCGTGTTTACCTAACAAAGAAAAAAATCAGGAAAGTTTCCGCCGGGACGAAAAGCTTTGGGTTAGTTAACTGGAACTCCCAGCCATGCATGGTCGAGAGTTCGTCTAAAACCCTAGCTCCTTCTAGCCTATAAAAGAAGGGGTAGGAGTACTATTCAAAGGAGGAAAAATCATAGCAAAGAAACTCTGCCCAATTGTCAAATCCGTTTTGTCCCAACCCTTTAGCCTCTCCTCAAGCTTTAGGAGAATTCAAGCAAAGCAGTTGGAGGACAAAGAAGAGGAGGAGCCCAGGATAGGGATCGAGGAACGGTGGTCGGTCTCTATAATCATTGTAAGTTGGTTCATATTGAGATTAATAAAAAGATTCTTTTCCCGTCCCAAATACATGAGTCTTCTATGTTTTATGTGATTTGTGTTTAATCTCTAACCCTCTAGTAGAACAATAGCATGCATGCATAGTTTTGTCTTGATTGCAGGATCGCTTTGTGGAAGGAGCAGCAGAAGCAAGAAGACAAAGCTCAACGGAGGATCTACACCAACCACCGATAAAAAGGTTAGTTGGTTCTTCCCTTGTTTGCTTGTGAAAAAGGGTTTTAGGTTGGGGTAGAAGGTTAAAAGTAGTTTATGAAGGGTCATGATCTGCATACAAGTTTAAAGCCCTAGATTGTTAGTCCGTAGGGTAGAATACCCCACAACAGAATTGGCGACTCCACTGGGGAGATTTTACTCTTAGGGTTTTCGGATTTCATTAGAGGTTCTTGGGTAGTTCAAAGAAGTTTAGTCTCTCTTTCTTTGTTTATTTTGTTGTCTGTTAGGTCAATGCTAGTAGGGAACCTGGTTATCAATACCAGTTTTCCTTGACTGACGCTTGACATTTATTCTCGGGACACACAAAGGTACCCGTGGCCTGCATAAGGCCTGCCCGCGGGTAACCCATGCCGTAACCTTCTACAGCCCGCGGTTGACCGCTTACTGTAGTGGTTTCAGTAGCATGTAGAGCCCAGGAAGCTTAAGAGGCAGTCTCCTCTTCCCTGTCAGAAGTTTACCTTCTCAGGGGGATTTCTGGATCCTGTCTAGTTCTTGATTAGTTTACTGTCTTGCTTTCAGTCTGCCTTATTGTTTTGGTTGTTCTTTGCATTTGTTTTCTTTTTTGCAAATTTTCCTTTTCTGTCGAAGCAGAAGCATCCAATCCTTTAGGAGACCCTGGTTGTCAATACCAGAGGCCTCTTTCAGGTCTGGGCTGCCTGTGTTTGATTTTTTCTCAGATTTTATACCTACCCGCGGGCTGCTTCAGTTCTGAGCGCGGGTACCCGCGTGCTATTATAGCTCAGCACGTGGTTGGACGCGTGCTGTCTCGGCGACAGTCGCAGGCCTGTCTGGTTGCCTTTCAGCCTGGGTGGGGCAATCATCCCCTCCTGTGGTGAGAAGTGCTCCTTTCAGGGTTTAGAGTTTGCAGTTGCACTGTCAGCTGGTTAGGGCATCTCATCCTTAGCCTGTGTTTGTTAGTTGATGTTTTGATAGAAAAGACAAAAGAGAAAAAAAATATTTGTTTTATGGTTTTTTGGCAAGTGTTAGAATCGATGCTGCCTTGATTGTTTTTTGCATTTTTTGTGCTCTGATTCTTTTTTCGATCTGCGCTTTAAGCCATAGTTTTCTTTTCATTCTCTTGGTTTTGTTCTTGTCATCATTTTTCCTTGTTGCATTATTTTGCAATAAAAAATAAAAAAAAAATTCTCATTTTCTTTTTGATTTGGAGATTGTGTTGTTGCATCAGTGGCTAGGAAAGAAGTCTTTTTGCATAAGTTTTTGCAGTGCATGTCAAACATAAGTAGCTCGCAGATCTGAGCGAAAGTCTTTCATATTTACTGCATGAAATCTTAGTAATCTTGAAAAGAAAAGAAGTCTTTCATTGAAAAGTTGTTGGTTTTGCATTTTAGTAAAAGTTTTTGTTTCCACGCATTTTGTTCATTTTTCTTTGAGTCTTTTTACACACCATCAGTTTCACTTTCACACCTTGTGACTTAAAAAAATCCCATTAAAAGAAACGCTAATTAAAATCAAATAGACTTTTCTGTTTGTAGGGTGCATACACTAGCTCAGGAATAGGGCCTTGGAATAGGTTGGAGAGTAAATTCTCCAAGGCCACCCAAACTAAACATTGAAGTCTGTCAATAGGGAGTGTAGAAGTCCAGTTACAAAAAGTTATTCAGGACCCCCCTCTAACACAGGGGCTAAACACGAGGTCGCATAAGGAAAGGTAGCGGAGATAACCCCTCCAAAGCTGGACCGAGCATTGTGGAGAACACATCTTGAGGATTTGTTAAGGGATTCCGTCGTTTGTATTTGCCATGGAGCTTCGTGGGTCTCGAATCCATTCGAGGTCCTCAGTTGTCTTTCAGACCATTTGCTCTCGATACCCTTGACAGGTTTCGGGCTTGATACCCTGCTCATTGTGGTCTACCCGACTGTCGACTGTACCCGCCTGATAGTTGTTCACGTGCTGGCAAACTAGTTGCCAATATTTTCTAGGGACTTACACATGTGACTGCGGGGGTATATTGTGGTACCTAGGACAGACATCGGACCAACGCTTTGCAGAGTATACTCGGAGGTTGCTTCCGTATTCGAGTTGCACTTGCACTGGTAAGTTGCTCTAGTGTTGGTTGTTGTAACTGTTCTTCCAACTAGTTGAGTGCTTGCTTGATTCATCTTCTACGTGATTTATTTTAGTGTGTGTTGCTGTTTGTTCATGTAGAATACCTTAGCGTGTCGTGAATCTTCTCACACAGTGGAGGATTCAGAGCTCCGCCGGTCACGAAGGCTTCTGGGCCTGCCTCCGGTTATACTGGAGCCACCCCCGCCACCATTGAGGCGGAAGCTAGACCATCAAGGATATTTCGAATGAACCGGGGCTTTCGATCCCGAACAACCCCCCAGGGAATCGACCACCAATATTGGATTGGTTGAAACCTCAAACACTGATACTTGGCCAGACATTATTGTGCCAATTCAATTTTACGAACGCCTGTTAGTGCCTAACCCAGTGATGGAACCAAACTCTGTTACTTCAACTGATATTTCTTCCATTCCCATCATTGTTGCTACCACAGGAGAAGCATCTCCTAACTTGCCTTTGTCGGCAGTCCAGGCCACCATGGTCTCGGCCGCAACTACGTCTCACAGTGGACCGACCCCATCTATCACGGCGGCCACACCTCTTTACACACCTAGTGCGACAGGCGCTCCATTTTCATATGGTATGCCTAGTTCAGGTACTAGTCCTGCACTCACTTCATCCACTTTCCAGACTTTGGTTCTGGGGGTAGGGAGCTCTAACGCTCCTCTGCAAGGTCAACTTGGGGGCATTCCTATCCCTTTCAATGCTTTTCCTTATGCTGGAGGTCATACTCCTCCTTTGTCCCCTTCGCTCGGTGGATCGCATCAGCAGTCTGTCGGGTAGCCTACACATACAAGTCCTTTTGGAGCCGGGAGTCAAGGAACACCTGCACAAACTCAGCCGGTAGGTTCGTCACCATTTGTTTGGAACGGGACGTTTGGTAATAACACTTTCGCATCCGCTGCTTTCCCATCTAGGGGCACACCTATTTTTGGACAGTTTACATCGGCACAGGGTACTATTCCTGCGCTGGGGACACATATACCAGGACCTTGGAACTCAGCACAAGGATCCATTCCATCCTCTGGAATGTCATTCTGGGGTAATTCTTTCCACAGCCATTGGAACCCCGGACATACTTCTATGCCTCTTCCATCAGGACCGGCATGGGGTAATCCGTCCCAAAGTCTGTCAAACACGATGAACGCCCAACATCCTATGTCCTTCATGGGGAATCAGCCAATGATGTCTCCTCAGATGAAAAACCCTTACGCTGGTCAAGGCCATTGTTTTTACCAGAACCTGGGCCAACAACCAAACTTTTCCTAGCAACCTGGTGCCAGTCAAACTCCAGGACCCTTTTATCCCAGCTATCAGCAGCAACCTAAACTACCATTCTTAGCGACGTTACACTTGCTAGATTTGACATGGTTGTTGAATGATCCTATCTGTCACGATCTACGTTGGCCTCCTATGCCAACGAAGTTGCCTTCGGACATCCCAAAGTTCGAGGCTAAGATTAACGAAGATCCAGGTGATCACGTGACCACTTTCCACTTGTGGTGCTCATCTAACTCACTGAAATATGACTCCGTCCAGTTGCGATTGTTTCAACGCACTCTTATTGGGAGTGTTGTGAAATGGTACATAGAGATTGATCGTTCACGATATTCCTCTTTTGGTGAACTGGCGATGGCCTTCTTCAACCATTTCCAGTTACCTGTGAGATACGACGCTGGCACAAAGTTGCTAGCCAATTTCGAACAGACGTCAGCGGACCATATCTCGGATCATATTTGAGAGTGGCCACACCAAAAGAGTCTTATCAAGGTACCCATCCCACCAACATTCCTGCTTGAGTGGTTCCTTAAGTCTTTAGTTCCGCAGTTATCCAAAGACGTCGCAACGTCAGGGGTTTTCTCTGAGGAGGATGCCATCATGAGGGATCAACAGTTTGAGCTTATCTATTCTCAGTCTGGTCTATTGTACAACATCCTGCCGGATGCACCACGATCGATTCTGGATAAAACCAGACAGAGAGCCGGATCACATGCCGATGGTATAGTTGGTTCGGCACAAACCAAGCCCTCTGAGCAATTGACAAAACAATTGCAGCAGTTATCGATACAACACTCTGCGGCCAACTAGACTACTGCTTTGGCTGCCCCTCCTACTCAAATGTCGGAAGTACACTCTGTACAGATGACTAACCCAAAGGCCAACCAGCAGCCCGAGGGGAAAAAAAACAACGAAAGAAGAGTAAGGGGGATAAAAAACCAAATGATAATGCTGGCAAGGGCACCACAGAAAAGAGAAAGGTGCGGTAGCCATGCAACCTATGTGCAGAAGACCACCCAACTCATCTATGCCCTCGACTTGCGGAGGCCTAGAAGTTTGTCACACTGCAACAACAAGCCGTGTTGACTAACCCCTTTCAACATGGGCAAAATTTAACCCAAGCCTCTACAAGTACCGAAGGGGGCAGCCATGAAAACTGCCCTCCCCCAAACAATTCATCCGCCGCGAACGTATATATGGTGAAAAGTGATGCTTTCATAATGACTAGAGCTCACGATTATAGCAAACCAAGTGCTCCTGAGAAGGGCAAAGAAGCTGAGATCCCATCTCTTCCTCTACAGATTGAGAAGACGTTTGGTGAAACAATGACGTGAATTCCAAAAGGTGTGTTCAAGAGGGCTTCTCATAATCCAAACGCAAGGGCCGCCCATAACTACTCTGTGGTGGAAGATTTATCCCAAACCCCTTGTGCTATGTCTACTTTGGAGGTCCTCCAAAGTTGCCCTACTCAAAGGAAAGCCTTGTTGACTACTTTAGGCTCTACTGAGACTTGTAACCCAGGTACCATCATGTTAGATACGACTGACTTGAAACCTCGTTTGCCTTACCACGTCGCGTTTCAGATAGTAGTGGCTCATTCCACGAAAAATTTTACACGGAATATCTTCCGCACGGTGGTAGACGAGGGCGCTTCGACTTGCGTTATGTCGTTAGCATGCTGGAAAGCCATTGGTCAACCCGAGTTGTCTCCGTCACCTACTCTCCTCACGACGTTCGATGGTCGTTCTTTTCGACCGCATGGCATCATTTCTTCTTTCCCTGTGCAGTTAGGGGGGAAGACCGTGTGCGTCGAAGTAGAGGTAGTTGATGCCCCCATCGACTACAATATATTGTTAGGTCGTAGTTGGACTTATGAAATACAAGCGGTGGTCGCTACAATCTTCCGAGTCCTATTTTTTCCACATGAAGGCCGGATAGTGACTATTGATCAGTTGTCCTTCTCTCGACCTGACCCAGCCTTGGGGGCATCCACGGTTCCCATGGTAGATAATCCTCAAGCCGGTGTCATCAATGTAGAAGTTGGTTTGTGTCCATCTTTGATGGGTACCTTCGACTACCCACCTCCTCAAGGCGATGTCAAGTTTATATCGACTCACCACAAGGCTGAGATTTTCCATGTTTCGTCGTTTTGCACGACTTACTTTCAGGATCCGTGGACTCTTCCTTCCCCATCAACCACGATGGATGAGACAGGGCACGCTGGCATGGCCACGCCCTTGTCAGCCGCTGAAGTAGCGTACTCTTTGGTCCAACAAACTTCAGCTACTCCTGATCCGATTTCGACACAAGATTCGAATCCACTCCTCGAGCCTATCTGGGCTCAGGATTCTCTTACCGAGATCGATTCGTTAGATTTAGTCTTGCCTTCTGATGAAGCTATAATAGAAGCATTGACTGGTCCAGACAAACCCTGGGACGATCTTCATCACAGATCATATTTCCTTCCAGAGTTACACCGAATCGAGGCAGGAGAATTCACTATCACCATGACGGGAGATCAGCCTTGTCCCATTAACCTCCTAGCTACATAGGATATTTATGTTGAGGGCAATATGGCGACTATCGCTGAAACGATACCTATAAATATCTCTCGAAACCCTGGTGTCGTGGAAAATGTCTTCGTCGGAGCGGATTTCTCCCTCAAAGAGATTCAGATTTACACTGATCTTTTTAAAGAATTCCGCGATGTTTTTTCTTGGTCTTACGAGGAAATGCCAGGCATTGATCCAAAAATAATTGAACACGAAATCACTACGTATCCTGATGATAAGCCTGTTCAACAGAAACTTCGTCCAGTTAATCCTAGGAAAGCAACAACCATTAAGACGGAGGTTGAGAAATTGCTTAAGGCAGGGTTCATATACCCTATTCACTTGACTCAATGGGTGTCAAATCCCGTGCCAGTCGATAAAAAACAAGGCACGATTCGTGTTTGTACTGATTTCCGTGATTTGAACAAGGCATGCCCAAAAGATAATTACCCAACCCCATTCATTAACCAGATCATTGATGAGTGTGCCGGTTGCGAAGCCTTTTCATTCATGGATGGTTTTTCGGGCTATAACCAAATCCAAATCAAACCCGAGGACCAACACAAATCGACATTCATTTGTCCGTGGGGTACATTCGCCTATCGAAAAATGCATTTTGGTCTCAAGAATGCTGGAGTCACTTTCCAGTGGGCCATGTCTTTTGCGTTTCACGACCTCAAACATATAGTCGAGGCCTATCTAGATGATTTAGCATCACGCCCTCGTAAGAGAAAAGATCATCCAACACACCTCAGACTAATCTTCGAACGCTGTCGCTACTTCCGGATTCGTTTGAATCCCAACAAGTGTAGCTTTTGCGTCACGTCAGGACGTTTGTTAGGTTTCATAGTGTCAACCACAGGGATCATGGTCGATCCTCTCAAGGTGGAGGCGATAATCCAGTTTCCCCCCCCACGCACAATTTTACAAATTCAAAGTCTTCAAGGTAAGGCGAACTTCTTACGATGCTTCATTGCCAACTATGCCTAAATTACCAAGGGATTCATGCGTTTACTGAAGAAAGACGTTCCTTTTCTCTGGGATGAAGCCATGCATCTCTCTTTCGACGCATTGAAACACGCCCTTACAACCGCACCTCTGCTATGGCCACCGAATTATAACAAGGATTTCCTATTATATCTGGCTGCCGCAGAGTCAACCATAGGCATAGTTTTAGTTCAGGAAGACGATTCGTTTTCTGAATATGTGATCTATTACCTGAGCCGAGGCCTCGTGGGACCGTAACTTAACTATACACATCTTGAAAAACTTGCGTTGGCAGCAGTTCATGCTGTTCAACGGTTCCGTCACTATGTTCTGTTTCGAAAGACCACTGTCGTAGCTGTCATGAATCCATTTCAGTACATGTTGACATGACGAGTTATCGGAAGAAAAATCAGTAGATGGATGGTTATCCTCCAAGAATTTGACTTAGATTTCGTTTCAGCGAAGTCCAAAAAGTCACTAGTCTTCGCAGAACTTATTTCGAAACTTCCGGTTGAGTCAGGTGACGTTGTGCTTGAGGAATCGCCTATCCGGGGGGATATGTTTTTGATCGAATCGTCTGACCCCTGGTATGGAGATATATTGATCTATCTCCAGAATTTGAAGTGTCCTACCTCTGCTTCTCGTGATGAGCGTCGACAGATCCGCCATCAGGCCAAGAACTATCTTATCCTCAATGATACTTTGTATCGGAGAGGTGTAGATTGTATCTTGCGTCGATGTCTCACTCATGAGGAGGCCGCCATAGTGCTCAACGATTGTCATACAGGAGCTTGTGGCGACCACTTATCTAGGTTGGCAACAACCCAAAAAATATTACGAGCAGGTTACTTCTGGCCCACGCTTATCAAAGATTGTATTGAGTCGGTCAAGAAGTGCCATCCATGCCAAATCTTCTCACGGAAGATGAGGGCACATCCAGCTCCGATGTTTCCTGTTATCACCGTTGGTCCCTTCACCAAGTGGGGGATTGATTACACTACATGCAACCCCCCATCAGCAAGGGGGCACCGCTATATCATTGTGGTTGTCGACTACTTCACTAAGTGGGTCGAAGCTATGCCGACGTTCAAAGATGATGGAGAGACTGCAACTCTCTTCTTATTTAACCAGATCATAGCATGGTTTGGAGTCCCGAGATAGATTGTCACTGACCATGGTAGTCACTTTCAGAATCAAATGATGACTGAGTTAATTTCAAAGCTTGGGTTACGGCAAGAACACTCATCACCTTACTATCCCCAAGCCAATGGGCAAGTGGAAGCTGTTAACAAAACGCTTAAGACAATGCTACAACAAACCATCAACTCAGCCAAGTCAAACTGGCATTTGATGTTATACTCGGCATTATGGGCTTACCAAACATCAGTTAAGACTGCAACCGGTTTCTCACCTTTCCAACTCGTTTACAGGCTAGAGGCAGTCTTTCCCATCGAATGTCAAATTCCATCTCTAAAGTTGGCAGTACAGTTATTGCCAGACACTTCTCCGCTTGAAAAACGATTAGTACACCTAGAGCATCTTGATGAACAACGTCGTGATGCGGCACTGGCCAACGAGGATCATAAACATAAGTTTAAGTGTCAATATGATAGGTCCATTCGTCCTTGGGTTTTCTCTGAGGGCGACCTTGTCCTGGTTTACGACCAAGATAAGGACCCCCTGGGGGCAGGAAAGTTTAAACCCATGTGGTTCAGACCCTTCATTATTAAGTAGGTGTTAAAAAAGGGCGCTTATATTCTGGTCGATTTTGAAGGGAATTCTTTGGCGGAGCCTAGAAATGGGCTCTACCTCAAGAAGTACTACTCATAGGGTCACTGTGGGTAACTTTTTGTAACATATGTATAGTCTTTGTGCTATTACTTTCTTTCATTTCTTTTGA
>ML792515.1:461871-485644 GCA_009831015.1 Picea engelmannii | reverse complement strand
GACGGTGCTAGTCGACACACGCGGAGGCTTGCCTCCGCAGCTTGGGTAATCTTTACACCACAGGGTCAGTTGTTATCTTCCGGAGGGATATGCTTAGGTGACACCACAAACAATGTTGCCGAGTATAGCGCAGTTATTGAGTTTCTTCGTGATGCTTTGTCATTGGGTATCTCTCGTCTCCGGGTCTATCTAGACGCTCAACTGGTTGTGTCGCAGCTAAACAAAATATACCGTGTGCACGATCCTACTCTACACCGAAGATTCCTTAGGGTACGTCTCTTGGAACGCAACTTTGATTATATTACATATTTTCATGTTCCTAGAAGTCTAAATCAAATCACAGATACTCTAGCTAATCACATTTTAGATTGGCATCTTGCCCACACATAAAAAAGATCATTATCAAACACATGTAAATACATTTTGTACACATAATCCATAAAGACACATAAAAGAAATAAAAATCATATATAAACATGATAACATCTCAGAGTACATAGATGGGCGCAAGCGCCTCAAAAAATGGGAACCATAACGAGTCACTAGGGCTTATGCCCTCAAAAAATATAATACATATCAGTGCTCGAGGCACATAAAAGTCTACAAAAGTTGTTCAGGGCCTATGGGCCCTGTTATAATCATATACGGCCCTACCTAACCACCTAAACAATCGGACCCATGTCCGAGGTAACCCCACCATATGAGTCTGCATGGAGGGTGGAAAATCCTCTATCTCTATCATAGGAACTGTGCGGGTGAGCTCAGTAAAGTTTCGCTCAATCCGCCCAAGAGCCCTCTCAGCCTCTCCTGTTGGAGGGTTCCCGACTACTGCTGCTCCCCTGGCAGCGGTAGCTGCGGCCTCTGGCCATGGACGGCACATGTTCCGTGCAAAATTGGCAGGTCGCACAGGTCCCACATCTGCATGCAACACAAGGTTCACCCATCAAAAACTCTGTTATCCAAAAAAAATGATATATATCTAAAAAGACATAAAAATTACATATGCAAACAAAAAAAACAGTACAGGTGGAGACTTACCCATCTCCCCTCGCTCCTCACCAGGAGGCACTGGCATCGCTAGATCTCTGGAGAAGTCGATCCCCGCGTATGGGTAGTCCTCGATGGCAGGGATCTGCCGTGACAACCAAGCAAAGAAGTCATCGTTGAAGGCCTCCACGGTCCTTCCGCCACCCTGTCGCGGTAGTAATGATGCCCATCTACATACCATAGGGAAAGTCGCCAGATGTCCTCGTACTGTCATCCGAGGACTGAAGCATGGAACTCTCTCAAAGAAAAATGATCACAAGATAGTCCCGAACCCGAAGTTCCTGTGTGCCTGCTGACGACAATCTGTCAATTGCCTCTTCATACTCTCTAGCAATGTGGTACTCCAGTCATAGATTTGTGCATTCATGCACTGAATTGCACAGTTCATCTGTACGCGTGACGCCTGATGTACGGCTGAAGAGCCGGTAATTCGCCCAATGAGCGATAAAATAGTCTGTAATGTAAGCCTGGTGACACTGCCAACCGGTATCTAGGAAGTCCCCTGGTTGGTCCCAGCCACGCAATACTCTGCTATCAACTCTGAGACTTTGCTTGGCCCCGTAGGAAACGTCTGCAAGTTAAAGGGTTCCCCTTTCCTCGAGAGGCCCGTCAAAAAATAGATGTCCTCGGTGGTGGGCACCAAGGATTACCGCTCGATCATAAAGGCCTCAACATCAGGATGCCAATAGTCAACCAGGGCATTCAACAGCCTTGGTTGTGCGCGCATAAATGGACATAAGAAAAACTTCACGAGGCCACACTGTGTCAGCACAGCCATCACATTTGGATCTGCAGCTACTGCCTCATTGGCAGCCTCATGCTCTCTCTCTCTCTCCAATGAACATACATCCTGCAAAAATCACAAGGCCAAAAGGAGAGTTTAGATCTTGCCAAACATTTTTTTTGTTGTGCGGGGGGTAACCCGCGGGCTGTCGAGGCGACAGTCGTGAGTACCCGCGCGCAGTTTTGAATCTGCGCACGGGTACCCGCGGGCTGTCTCTGGACAGCCCGCGGGTTACTAGGGCCGACTCTTTAGAGGGCGACGACCACCCCCAAAAGCAACCCAGAAACAACAAATCAAGTATTGAAATGCAAGATGAGGGAGTTTGTACTTACTTGGTCCGAGAAGAAGTCTGTTTGGTCCACTGTAGCTCTCGAAATCACGATCTATAGCAAAGGGGGTCTTTTGGCTCCAGATTCAATTTGCAAATCAGCAATGGTGATAATGAGCTGCCAGCTTCTATTTATAGACTTTTTGGCCTCTTTTTGTTACCCTTTTGGCCCCTTTTATCAGTTTCTTTAAACCAAAAACCATTTGGAGTGGTTCTGGAGTTATATGGAAGGTATTTGATCAGGTATCGGGACATTTTTCATTGAGTTTCAGAAAATAAAAGAAATACACATAAGGGCGGTCCATAATTTTTTTTTCAAAAATCAACCTGAGCATATAGGGTAGGATTTCATCCCCACTGTTGCATCTCGTTGCCTTTTGTTTCTTCAAATATAGGATCGACCCCATCCGGTTGTGACACGGAACCGTCATTTCTTCTCTAGAAGTGTTGCAACTTGGTGGTAGAGCTTACCAAAACATGGATGCCCTAGGTAGTTCCTGGTTGCATTATGGTGTCCATGTCGTTTCTGACAACATAGTAGGCTCGGGAGTCCGTATAGTATTTCCTGAATATGAGTTGGAGCCTCATTTGCATGGGTCTTTTTCACTCTTTGTCTCACCCTCCGGACTCCCAAAACATAACGGGTCTCCTTTTAAGCCCTTTTCAGACCCTTTAAACATGAAAATATTGCCGAGCGATCTTGTGACCCTTCACACTCGTTAAACTGGAATTTGAAGTCACGTCTCTCCGACGGTAGTTTACCCCTTTTTCGGTCCGGACGGTCGAATGTACGAACAAAGGAGCGCTCTATTGAATTTCCATTCTTTAGAAGAGTATCCTCAGGTATAATTTTATTCCTTTTTCGGGCCTAAGGGACTAAATTTACGAAAAAGAAACCCCCCAGAGTCCATAGTTAAGCTCTTTTCAGACTCCCTAAAATTGAAAAGATTGTCGAGTGACCTTATTCTTTCACACTCATTAAACTGGTCTAGAAGAATATTCTTGACGGAGTCCATAGTTAATATTTTTTTAGACTCCTTAAAATTGAAAAAATAGCCGAGTGATCTTGTCCTTTTCACACTCGTTAAAATGGTTTTGAATTGACGTCTAGTCGGTGCTAGTTTACCCCTTTTTCGAACCGACTAGACTATTGACGAAAAAGGTATCCCAATGGAGTTTCCTTTTATGCTTTTTCAGACTCTCTAAAAATGAAAAATCATCGAGCTTCCCTTCTCTGGGCTCGTTAAACTTACATTGAAGGAAGTTACCATTGTGTGTTCTATCAACCACACTTGCATCCTTTACCCATCAGCTTAGTAACAATTTGCTTTTGCGTCTTAACACCTTTGGCCACTGGAGGATTTTTTTTCCGAGTATCATTTCCTAGAACATCAGTCTTGTCCTTGTGCCTTAAACTTGTATGTTTTCTATGCTCGTTCCTCCATTGTAACGTAATATTCCTTTATTCTTTTTCAATATATTCAAAAAGAACAAAAAAATCAAATATACCCCAAAAAGAGGATGGGAAAAGTATTTTCTTTATTGGTAGAATTATGAGTCACCCTTGGATAAAGCACATCTGTCCATTTGATTCATCAGACTTTGGGATGTAGTACGACCTTAGGAAGCTTTGCTCTCTCTATTGAGTTGTTTCCTCCACTGTTTGGTTACTCTTCCAAACATATGGAGAGTTTGTGTTGCCTCCCGCTTCGTAGAATTATGATTAACAGATATATTGCCTGAGTCTTATCACTTGTCGTGCTATTGTCCAAGGGAAGTTTGTTACTTAGCCTGAGTCGGCCACTTTGCAATATGTATCTTGTCTGCATACCTGGCCATCCTAAACGTCCAATCGAGTCTTTGTTCGAAATCAATGAAGCCTTCAGTCCGATCATCAAGATTATCAAGTCCATAACCGACGAGCCATCGAAGACCTCTGGGTAGTGCAGTCGTAAACTCATATTACACTCCTACCCAAGTTTAGAATATTTTGAAGTTGTTGCTCGAGCTCTAAAATACAGCCACCAGGCCAAATCATCTTCTGAGAGATGGATACTTTCTATGTATATCTTTCTGATTTCGATATGTAGCTCCGCTGTGTATTGTTCGTGGCTACTTTTTATAGTTATTTGACATGGATCTACAGTGTATTTGATTGGTAGCCATGGTTCTGATTTATCCCGAGCATGGGTATGCCCGCCTCGGTGAGACATTTGGTATTTTTTGCAGACGACACCTCCTGATTCCTGATTCCTGGGCTCACTCATTCAACATATCAGTACAGATTGGTAAAGAATTGGTAATGTATTTTGGCCATCAGATGCTCTTCTAACCTTACACATTAGGGGGCATCTGTTATAACCCTAAAATGCACCACACAGGCTTACCTGGCATCAGGCCAACTCATGTCTCTTCCTTGCCAAAGCCATGCTGAATAAAACCTTGAAAAACCACTTAAATCAAGCAACCCGCACCCTAACCTCTCACTGGGTGAGTTGGAACGCTTGCTGGCCTTCTACTGCATGCGGTGGAATGCGGGCTAGCCCACTACAACCCACGTTTACCTAACAAAGAAAAAAAACAGGAAGGTTTTCGTCGGGACGAAAAGCTTTGGGTTAGTTAACTGGAACTCCCAGCCATGCATGGCCGAGAGTTCGTCTAAAACCCTAGCTCCTTCTAGCCTATAAAGGAAGGGGTAGGGGTACTATTCAAAGGAGGAAAAATCATAGAAAAGAAACTCTGCCCAATTGCCAAATCCGTTTTGTCCCAACCCTTTAGCCTTTCCTCAAGCTTTAGGAGAATTCAAGCAAAGCAGTTGGAGGACAAAGAAGAGGAGGAGCCCAGGATTAGGATTGAGGAACGGTGGCCAATCTCTATAATCATTGTAAGTTGGTTCATATTGAGATTAATAAAAAGATGCTTTTCCCGTCCCAAATACATGAGTCTTCTATGTTTTATGTGATTTGTGTTTAATCTCTAACCCTCTAGTAGAACAATAGCATGCATGCATAGTTTTGTCTTGATTGCAGGATCTCTTTGTGGAAGGAGCAGTAGAAGCAAGGAGACAAAGCTCAATGGAGGATCTACACCAACCACCGATAAAAAGGTTAGTTGGTTCTTCCCTTGTTTGCTTGTGAAAAAGGGTTTTAGGTTGGGGTAGAAGGTTAAAAGTAGTTTATGAAGGGTCATGATTTGCATACAATTTTAAATCCCTAGCTTGTTAGTCCGTAGGGTAGAATACCCCACAACATACATGGCAGGTGTTGGCAACGGAAGTCACTCCTGGATTGCAGCAGGAGAAGAGCCCGACGCCCATCAGTTTTTATGTCACGATAGTCTTAATGGGTGATCAAATGGGTAGAGACTCGGAAAGATATCACTCAAACTCAGGGACTGGGTCCGGCATGTGAGGAACAAAGGAGGCTCGATCTAACTTTATTCAGTGGGTTGATTTGAAAATGAGCAGGTTGAAGACTTAGTGAGAGGAGTGGACAAACTACCTCAGGCAACAAGCCTTTCAATAATTTGTAGAAGAAAAACTCTGAATGTGAGATCCTTTGGTTCAGAGCTTCGAAAAACTAAAAGGGGGGACTTGACTGTATTCTCCAATTCTAATTCGTTCAGCGCTAAGAAAATCACAGGGACCGATTAGAAATAATGCAACTGTTACAATGATCAAAACTATATCATCTTATAACAGTTACAACTCGACTAGATTCTCCAATTTCGAGCCGTCCTAATACAGTGTAAGCAAAGACGTGAAAGAAACTGACATTCATAAGACAAGAATTCTCAAGAGTCCACACATAACCAGGAAAACAGTGTTTCATTAAATCTTTTCAACCGGGAGCCTTGCTCAACCATCGATCCTTTACAAAATACAAAGACTGAGTTTATATACTCAGAGAAAAATTTCCTAACAGAGGCGTGCTCGGTCACCCAAGGCTTGGTGTCCCCTTAGCCAAATTCAGATGGATATTCTTTGTTAGACGCCACCTTAACTATGCATGGCTCCTGCAAGAGAAGTAGCTGAACCATTAAGCGTTGAGCTACCATGTGCAGACCTCCTCCGGCTGGTCGAAGACTCAGCATGGCTTCTTTGGAAAAATGGGTACACAGGACCCTCTTGAGCAGACCGCTTGCCAGATTATCTATACCTTACACTTAATGCTTGAGAATATTTTTCAACCACCCCTCCTCACCTTCATTTACTCCAAGAGAAAACCAGGCTCGAGGTCGAATCAGATGGTGCATGGAGATCACGATGATCCTTTCGCCGACTAGACTCGACGCCTTTGACCTCTTTTTCACAGCTCCTTTCTTTCCCAAGTGACCATGGGTTGTGACCCTTTGTTTATTCCCAAAGCTCTTTTGGCGTTCGTGAATGGAAGGAGTTAATCCTTGCTTATTCACAGTTGCGATGAGAAAAATGTCGAGATGGATTAATTGGGCACCACGCATCCCTCTTAGATTTGACGATCCTGAACTTACTCGGTGATGTTGTGGGCCCGGGTCCTGGACACTCCTGGCACCTCGCGCATCGGGAATATGACGGAGTTGTTCCTTGCGCTTCGAAGTCGCGATGGGAGAAAAGGTGGAGAGCCTAATCGCGCGCCAGGTGGCTCCTCTGGATGAACGGCTGAGGCTGCTTTGCGATACTGTGGGCCCGACTCTGGGTGCTTTCGTCACTCTGGGGTTCAGGGTTTCGAGATGTGATATGATGAGGGACTTTCACCTTTCAAACTCCTAAATGTCGATATGACGACTAGATCTCGCACTATGTGTCGTTGGATCGGACAACCCAGATTTAGTCTTGAAATATAGTCTCTTTCTCTAGCGCTATATATCGGTTAACTTGGTAGCCCCGAAATCCCGATGACCATTGATCTATTCTTATGGATGAATCTGGGCCATTGACAATATAATTTCACCCACCCACTTCATTGGAAGCCTTAAAACGAGATTTTTCCATGCTGCGCTCGGGCGCTTCTCGTGCAACTTGCAGACCCGAATACTCTTGTGCCTAGGACAAGAAATGTCGCTAACATTAGGCTCCATGGGGGATAGAGTCATCCCTGTGATGCTCTAAGAACTCATTCCGCAGCTTCAGTGCCTTGCTGTTGGGCTATGGAGTCAGGCTCAAAATATCCCACTGTTGAAAATACAGGCCGAAAAAATAAAAGCAACAAAATAAAGATACATGCTCAAAGGAGATTATTTATATACAATCTTAAACTAATAAAACACTTTACATGGGGCTAGGTGAAAGCAGACTTCCACCATAGCCAATCAAGTAACTTCCTGAAGGGAATCTCTTTCTTTCTGTTGATGATCACCAGCAGATGGTGTAACCGTGACAGCAGAACGACTACACTCTTCAACTTCTCCTCATAGGGTGAAGTTGATATGGAATAGGGCGGCTCCAAGGCATAAAGGACATGCCACTCCATGTACTCGCTGACAAGATCATAGAATGAGTGGAAAAACCTGTGAAAAGGGTAGCAGCAGGCCTGCTCTGCTCCACAGTTACTCCTGCAAGGTTGAATTTCATGAGTCTTCATAGGTGAATGGGTGGGCTCTGAGGAGGAAGTCACCTATTCCACTGGTTCTTTCTTCTCTTCTTCTTGGCTCTCCCCCAGGTCTGATTCATATTCATCATAAATAGGGACCATGGGGTGGTTCTTCTTGATGACTGGCTCTTCAGTATCTTCATAGTGATCAAATGTAGGATAAGCTTGTTGCTCATCATCACTATAATATACATCAAAAAGGGGTTGTCCTTTATTGATATGATCCTTCTCCAGAACAGTGATCCCGTAAATAATTTCTGCTTTAGGGATAGTGGGACCTGCTGGTTCTAGCTGCTCATACATAATATTTTTCTCTTTAATCCCAGGTAAAAATATATCGTGAGAAACCCCCTGAAGGAAAGGAGAAGAAACCTCTTCCACAACTAACCCCTCTTTTAAAAAGAGAGGGTCTTTGTCATCATGAGAAAAGATGCTAGGAACATCTGCCTCAACCCGATATCCAGGTGAGTCATCTACCATGGACCACATTTGCTCTATAAACTCACAATTTCCACAAGAGGCATGTTGATCGTTATGAACATCTAAAAGAATAGAGGCATCTGATATGATGTCAGATGCTTCCGTTCTAGGCCTAACATAATTAATATCATTCAACACCTCTATATTTTCCTGGAAAATGATTTCCTCCACAGTAAAATCTTCATCATGGACATGGTCTTCAGGGCCAGCAGAGGCTTCATAAAGCGAAGAAAACTCCTCACAACAGTTTTCATACAAACAATCAGCTGGAAAATAATCTTTACAAAATGAACTGAAAGCTGTATGAAAACCTGTTAAAGAGAAGATGCTCACAGCGGGAAGAGATCGACACGACTCAAGAGAAACTCCCTTCAATGAATACCTGAAGAGCTTAATCCGGACATCCTCATGCATGATATTGTGTCGGTGAATAGCTTCATGGAAGTCAAGTAAATGCTCAGTTCGTTCCTCCCAACTTGTTGCATAAAATTCAAGGAGGAAATTTTCCCATTGGTCTCTATCAGGAAGTGCATTAGGAAAACCAACTATCTGGGAAAAGTCACAGAAAGAAAACCTTTGAGCCATAATTTTCTCCATATCAAACCAGTGGAGTCGCCAATCGATCCTCGAATCATGGAGTCACCAGGTGAAAGATGCGCAACTTCAAATATGCTTGGTCCTTGTTCACCATCAAAGGCCATATGTTAACATTGTCGTTACCCCAGGAAGCTTCTTAGGCTGAGAAAGAAGCTGCTAAAACCTTCTCAAGAAAGCTCCTTAGGGTCAGCTTTCAAGTGTGCTAACAATAGCTACAGCTGAAACAGTGAAATGGAAACAATGGAGTCGCCAGGTGCACAGTAGCAATCTTTAAGGGCTCTAATGTTTGATGCACCTTCAGAATCAGAGGCTCAATGTTGTTCTGCCCAGGGAAAATCTTCAACTTCGTCCCCAGCAACGGCACCAAAAATGTTGGTGACATAAGTCACTCCTCGATTGTAGCAGGAGCAGAGCCCAACACCCATGAATTTTTATGTCACGATAGTTTTAATGGGTGATCAAATGGGTAGAGACTCGGGAAGATATCACTCAAACTCAGCGACTGGGTCCGTCATGTGAGGAACAAAGGAGGTCTCGATCTAACTTCAGTCAATGGGTTGATTTGAAAATGGGCAGGTTGAATACTTGGTGAGAGGAGTGGACAAACTACCTCAAGCAACAGGCCTTTCAGTAATTTGTAGAAGAAAAACTCTGACTGTGAGATCCTCTGGTTTAGAACTTCGAGAAACTGAAAGGGGGGACTTGACTGGATTCTCCAATTCCAAGTCGTTCAGCGCTAAGAAAATCACAGGGACCGATTAGAAACAATGCAACTGTTACAGTGATCAAATCTACATCATCCTATAACAGTTACAACTCGACTGGATTCTCCAATTCCGAGCCGTCCTAATACAGTGTAAACAAATATGTGAAAGAAACTGACATTCATAAGACAAGAAGTCTCAAGAGTCCACACATAACCAGGAAAACAATGCTTCATTAAATATTTGCAACTAGGAGCCTTGCTCAACCATCGATCCTTTACAAAATACAAAGACCGAGTTTATATACTCAAAGAAAAATCACCTAACAGAGGCATGCTCGGTCACCCAAGGCTTGGTGTTCCCTCAGCCAAATTCAGATGGATATTCTTTGTCAGACGCCACCTTAACTACGCATGGCTCCTACAAGCAAAGTAGCTAAGCCATTAAGTGTTGATCTAGTGTGTGCATACCTCCTCCGGCTGGTCGAAGACTCAGCATGGATTCTTTGGAAAACCAGGTACACAGGACCCTCTCGAGCAGACCACTTGCCATATTATCTATACTTTACACTTAATGCCTGAGGAGAGTTTTCAACCACCCCTCCTCACCTTCATTTACTCCAAGCGAAAACCAGGCTCGAGGTCGAATCAAATGGTTCATGGAGATCACGATGATCCTTTCGACGACTAGACTCGACGCCTTCGACCTCTTTTTCACAACTCCTTTCTTTCCCAGGTGACCACGAGTTGTGACCCTATGTTTATTCCCAAAGCGCTTTTGGTGTTCGCAAATGGAAGGAGTTAATCCTTTCTTATTCGTAGTTGCGATGAGCGAAACACTGACATGGCTTAATTGGGAGCCACGCGTCCCTCTCAGATCTGACAGTCCTGAACTTACTCGGTGATGTTGTGGCCCTGGCTCCTAGACACTCCTGGCACCTCGCGCATCGGGAATATGACGGAGTTGTTCCTTGTGCTTCGAAGTCGCGATGGGAGAAAAGGCGGGGAGCCTAATCACGCACCAGGTGGCTCCTGTGGATGAACATTTGAGGCTGCTTCGCGATACTGTGGGCCCAACTCTGGGTGCTTTCATCACTTCGTGGTTCGGGGTTTTGAGATGTGAGATGATGAGGGACTTTCACCTTTCAAACTCCCAAATGCCGATATGCCGACTAGATCTCGCACTATGTGTTGCTGGATCGGACGACCCAGATTTAGTCTTGAAATATAGTCTCTTTCTATGGAACTATATATCGGTTAACTTGGTAGCCCCGAAATCCCGATGACCATTGATCTATTCTTATGGATGAATCTGGGCCCTTGACAACGTAATTTCACCTGTCCACTTGATTGGAAGCCTTAAAACGATATTTTTCCATGTTGTGCTCGGGCGCCTCTCGTGCAAATTGCATACCCAAATACACTTGTGCCTAGGACATGAAATGTCGCTAACAACAAGAATCCATTGCTCCATACCCATGCCATGTACCACTTACCACTTTCTGACATACCCCTCGTCACCCTATGACACCATTTTCCACTTTTTCCCCTAAAGATAACATCTCATAACTCTGTTAGTCCATTCCCCCTGTTCACCCATTACAAGTCCCTTTTCCATGTTCACTTCCCAATCAACACCCACCACGTCACCTGGTCGTATTCATCATTCATTGTTACCTTCCATCTCATGCTCCAAAATACCCATTGGCCATTTATTATTGGCTAACTTATCCATTAGCTTGTTGATATGTCCCCCGCACCCAATGGGTATCCGTTTGCTTAAAATCACTCTTTCCTTTTAGTCTCCCATTGCTTACTTTGTCCTCGCACCAAAAGATTTATCCCTATCTTACCTTCGTTTCAGTCAAATTGTCCAAAAACACAATCATCCCCACTAATGTTTTGTTTGACTTGCAGGTATTTTCACAGTGATGGCGCTAAAATCAAAGAGAGAAGAAGCCAAGGAAAATCCTTTCCTTCTTCCTCCTATTCACCTCGACAGGATCCATTTGGACAACAAAGATCATTTAATCGTAGACACCAGGTGTGAATTTGACTTCAAAAATTTGCAGTCATGGCTAAAATATGTTTTCTTAGATCAGAGCGATGAAATTGGGCTCTGGGAATCCAACCTTCCTCTGTATCTTTTTCCCCAGGTTCACCATTTCCCTGAATTTGCCCTCAAATGCCAGGCTCATTACATCCCTGAACAAAGAGCCATATTATCTTCATCAGGAGAAACTCTTTTCTTCATCACACCCGAGGCCATTGATCAGATGATGCAGATACCCAGAACTGAATCTACCTCCCCTTTCAATATCAAAGTCATCACGTAGTTGTACCAAAAACTATCATTCCCTCAAAGAGCCTCGATTTTCGATATTTTCCTCCCTCGGGTTGCTCAGCTCCCCAAGACAAATCCCTAGTACCCTTCCTCCCTGTTCTCAGTAAAGGGAAACCAAATCATTTCGTCACTCTATGCTCTGCTAGGTTATTTTTCCGACCAGTGGGTGGATGAACCCTTATTGGGTTTTCTGTCCATTTTCTCCACAGAAGAAAGACCCACCATGCAGTTTGATTACAACGCTTTCCTGGCGGACAGTATTAACGAGCAATTATTAAATTTCACCTCAAAAGGCATGTTCCAGTATTCCTCAATACTTTCCTACATGTTCACTTTCTTTCAAGCAGACAGGTTCTCCTTTTCAATACAGAAAATGGACAAGGACGGGAGGTCGTAGGCGGTAACAGCTTGGACTTCACTACTCAGAAAAAATTCAACAGAGTTCAGTTTCAAGCAGTTTATAGAGGATTTTACACCAAGAATAAATGAGGATATTCAGAGGATTTTACACCTCTCAGACCTTTGAAAGACTAGAGACTGGTATCTTTACCAAAATCATATCGAGATTAGAGTATATGGATGCAAGTTAGCTCCATAAAAATTTCCCAAGTATCTACCCGTGAGGATATTTTCCCTGGAGTATATAAGGAAAATGATTAACTCAGATGACATACATTTTGTGTCTCTGAAAAAGAAACAACAACTTAGAATTAAAGGGAAAATAGGGTCTTTCATCTACAATAGTCGAGGCGTCGGTGATCCGTAGGATCTTTTAAATGACTATGGTTGAGTTTTAATTTTGCATGCGTTAATTAACCATTTGAGAAACTTAGTGAAAGAATGAGGAAAGAAGAGGAATTATAACAACCATATACACATTTTCAGATCTGAAATGAAAGAATAAACAACAAACCATAACACGCAGATTGATAACGGAGTTCGGCACAACTTTGCCTACATCTCCGGGCCTTTGTCTCTGTGGGGGAGGCTTCTTTATTTCTGTTCAAATGCTCAAAAGTAAATCATTGCAATGCCAAATGGCTACAAGACTGATATGGTCATGTTTTTCCAGATCTCAAGAACTCTATAAAGAAAACGACACGCAAAATGGACGTCCGTAGCTCCCAGAAATGATCCGACAGCGTCTCCTTCTCAAAAGCTTCATTGCATCAACATGGCTTTGGCTTGGCTTTTCTTCAGCATAACTCTACTCTGACTGCTCTCCAATGGCCTCAAACAGGCCTGGTTTATATAGCCTTGAAGTTGGTTTCTCAGCTCCAACTTCCCCCAAGGATTTGGCCTCCAAATATGCCCAATATCCCCCAAAAATGGAAGGAATCAACCAAAAATAGGCATTTTAACAATAAAAAAAAATAAACTATAGTCTAAAAACCCAAAAATTAACCAAATTCGGGCGCTAGCCCCCTGCATGTGCACACGCACCCTCCGTCATGCTCATATGGGGGGGCCATGTGGCCGAGCGCTCATGCGCTGGCCCCCTTTCCCCGCACCCGCTCCCAGTTCTGTGGCGCTCCAATAGGGCCTCGAGCCAAATGTTAACACCCCCGCGCTATTACATAGGTAACGGACCCAGGTCGTATGGGATGCTCGGGGACCAAGGGACAAGCCCCTAACCGTGAACACCCGCCTGTGCCATCGGTCATGTGACATAGCAATACCACCAAGGGCTAGGGCTAGGCCCCGGCCCTTTTCCCACCGACGAAAACTCCATTCAATTTTAAATATAAAATTTGTCGCATACATAGCAAGGTCTACCGGCCGCCCGAGTGGCTAGCCCGCTCTGCCAGTCCGCTCTTCCAGTCCGTTCGTTCACCGGAGGTCGCGGGTTTGACCCCCGGCCATGCCATACCAACTTTTACATAACAACCAATGAACCAATCTTGGGGTGCCACGTGGCAGCCCATGACTGGGCCACGTGGCACCTTTCCAACCAACCGGTGAATGCCACGCATCAACTGATGATTCGCCCACGTCGCCTACCACGTCAACTTTCCATACTGCCTTGTCATATGCCGCATCAGCCCTGCTGTATTGCTCTGTCATCCTGCCACATCACTTGCTGACGTCACCCGTGCCACGTGTCACCCTTTTAGTGGTGACATGTGTCACCTCCAGATAAGTCCAACTGTACGCCCAAACGATCAAATATTCCTGACACGTGTCGCCTCCTGGAGCTTCCACGTGTCGCCTGTACGGACCTACCATGTCAGCGTATGGACATGCCACGTCAGTGTCTGTACAGACTATACGGACTGCACAGTCATCATGACACGTGGACTGTACGGACTGTACATTCATCCCCTTTTTTGCCTGTTTGACTTTTCAGACAGAACGCGATATCTTCTCCATACAGAGCCCGTTTGACAAAGTAAATATACCACCGGAATCAGGAAGACGAGACAGACACAATGGCATAGGTTTCATTGCATTCCGATCACTTTCATTTTTGAGCATTTTTCAATCCCTATCAGGCTTCTGGATCCGATTTCGAATCACACCTCCCCACAAAAAGACCTTTTGGTCCCCAAAAGGTTACAAACCAGTCAACAAGCTCAGGATAGGCCACCTGAATTGCTCTCTGTCTCTGAACTCTGTCCTGTGCACCTGTCTCATCAAGATCAATTGTAACACAATCATGACAACTGACAGTATATTGTTAGCCATTTGAATCCTGTTACATCTTACTGAAGCCACTATCATCCATGTAGAAAACATTGCTAATGACAGCATCAAAAAGATGACTGCAAATGAACTGATATATTTGAGATATCTGCATGACATGAGATTATCTTGAAGCAACTTATGATTGATTTTCCATTCAACAACCATATCTTGTTCTTGCTTAAGATCAATTACTTCATTTGAAACAATTAGTGGTTTGTTGCTTACTTGCATTGCCTTCGTTAATTGTTCCCTTGTTTTAAGTGTTTTACTTGCTTTAACATGATGAGCATGCACCACATAATCATGACCTTCTTTAGTGAATTGATATTGATTCTTTGTTCTGTAGAAGATTGCCTTACGATCATACAAGTACGGACTACCTAAGACCATTCGACATTCTTTTAATGACACAACATCACAAGTTACTTCGTCCACATACTTAGATGAAACTGCAAATTTGATTGTGCACTGCTTTGTTATGTGCATCTGATGATGATTGCTTATCCATTTAAGTGTGTAAGGCTTATGATGAGTTTGTGTTTTTAATCCCATTTTCTTAACCAATTCTTCTGAGATTAGATTAGATTGAGATCCACTGTCGATTAATGTATCTATATTAGTGTGTCACATGATTACCCTTATATGAAACAACTTGCTTATACAATCAATCTCTTCACCAAATTTACCTGTCATACCAACCAATGAAATCTTTGACTCATCACCTGAATCCGATCCCAAGTCTGTAGGCTTTGTTGTCGTTGTTTCCAATGTTTGTGTTCCCTTCTTTTCTTTGAACCACTTTGGCTTCTTCTCTGGATGCAACTACCAACATTTGTCCTCATCATGTCCCTCTTTCTTGCAATTCTTGCAAGAGGGCTTTCCTTCTTTGTCATGGCATTTACATTCTTGACATTGCCATGCCTTTTCCTCTTGTCTTCTTTCTTTGAAAACGACGATTCCCCTGACACGCCTGCTTTTCCTGCTTCAATATACGTAGCTTGAACATAAACCTCATCAAGGTTAGTGGGTCCAAACATGAAAACAGTGTTTCTAATATGCGCAGGCAAACCTCCTATATACTTCATAAGAGTTTCTCGTGTTTGCAAAGGAATGTCTAACATTAATGCCATTTTTCTAAATCCATCGGTGTATTCTTGCACTGATTGTCCTTTTCTTAGTTTTAAATATTTCCATTCAATGATTTCTTTTTCTTTATAACCCAAAGGATAAAACTGTTTCCTAAGTGCAGAAATGAAATTCTTCCATGATGGAAATACATTACCCACATCTTGTGTTCCTTTTTGCAACTTGCTTTGCCACTAGATAAGAGTTGTACCTGCAAGTCTCAAAGATTCCAATTTAATTTGTGTGGCCTCATCCTTGATCTACTGCACACTGTAGTATACCTCCATCTGCGTGATCCAGTTATCAAGTTTTTCTGCATTCACTTCACCATCATATATGGGCAACTCAAATTTTACATCAAGTTTTAACAATGGCATTTCATGTTTAGTCTTATGAACATTTTTCTTCTCATTAGATTTAGAACTTGAGCTTGAAGAAGAAGGAGAAGAAGGAGGTGTTGATGGAGGTGAAGGAGGAATGTGAGGATGGTCCTCTTCCTCTTCACTTTTGTCTTTTGAAGAATTACCCAAAACTGGTCGTTTGTGTTCCAAATAATCTTCGTACAAAACTGTCACCATCTCCGACATGGCATGGAATGTTTTCCGGAATTCTTTCTCTTCTTGAGAAATCCCTTCTTCCGATGCCATCTTCTCACTGTGAGAAGCTCTCTTTCTCAATCCAATCAATGGATTCTCTGCAACAAGATTTCCTTCACCATGATGTAGCTTTTCCCTGGTTATCATGCAAAACTCAAATCCAAACGTCAACTAGCTCTGATACCACTTGATCCGTAGGATCTTTTAAATGACTATGGTTGAGTTTTAATTTTGCATGTGTTAATTAACCATTTGAGAAACTTAGTGAAAGAATGAGGAAAGAAGAGGAATTATAACAGTCATATACACATTTTCAGATCTGAAATGAAAGAATAAACAACAAACCATAACACGTAGATTGATAACGGAGTTCGGCACAACTTTGCCTACATCTCCGGGCCTTTGTCTCTGTGGGGGAGGCTTCTTTATTTCTGTTCAAATGATCAAAAGTACATCACTGCAATGCCAAATGGCTACAAGACTGATCTGGTCATGTTTGTCTAGATCTCAAGAACCCTGCAAATAAAACGGCACGCAAAACGGACGTCCGTAGCTCCTAGAAATGATCCGACAACGTCTCCTTCTCAAAAGATTCACTGCATCAACATGGTTTTGGCTTGGCTTTTCTTCAGCATAACTCTGCTCTGACTGCTCTCCAATGGCCTCAAACAGGCCTGGTTTATATAGCCTTGAAGTTGGTTTCTCAGCTCCAACTTCCTCCAAGGATTTGGCCTCCAAAAATGCCCAATATCCCCCAAAAATGGAAGGAATCAACCAAAAATAGGCATTTTAACAATAAAAAAAACCAAACTATAGGCTAAAAACCCAAAAATTAACCAAATTCGGGTGCTAGCCCCCTGCATGTGTGCGTACACCCTCCGGCATGGTCGTATGGGGGGGGCATGTGGTCGAGCGCTCATGCGCTAGCCCCCTTTCTGCGCACCCACTCCCGGTTCTGTGACACTCCAATAGGGCCTTGGGCCAAATGTTAACACCCGTGTGCTATTACATAGGTAACGGCCCCAGGTCGTATGGGTCGCCCAGGGACCAAGGGCCAAGCCCCTAACTGTGAAAACCTGCCTGTGCCATCGGTCATGTGACATAGCAATACCACCAAGGGTTGGGGATAGGCCTCGACCCTTTTCCTGCCGATGAAAACTCCATTCAATTTTAAATATAAAATTTTTCGCATACATAGCAAGGTCTACCGACCGCTCGAGTGGCTAGCCCGCTCTGCCAGTCCGTTCGTTCACCGGAGGTTGTGGGTTCGACCCCCGGCCATGACATACCAAATTTTACATAACAACCAACGAACCAATCTCAGGGTGCCACGTGGCAGCCCACGACTGGGCCACATGGCATCTTTCCAACCAACCGGTGAATGCCACACATCAACTGATGATTCGCCCACGTCGTCTGCCATGTCAACTGTCCATACTGCCTTTTCATCTGCCGTGTCAGCCCTGCTGTACTTCTTTGTCATCCTGCCATGTCACTTGCTGACGTCACCCATGCCACGTGTCACCCTTTCAATGGTGACACGTGTCACCTACGGATAAGTCCAACTGTACGCCCAAACGATGAAATCTGCCTGACACGTGTCACCTCCTGGAGCTGCCACGTGTCGCTTGTAGGGACCTGCCACATCAGCGTACGGACATGCCACATCAGCATCCGTACAGAATGTATGGACTACACAGTCAGCATGACACGTGGACTATACGGACTGTACAGTCATCCCCTTTTTTGCCTGTTTGACTTTTCGGACAGAACGTGATATCTTCTCCATATGAAGCCCGTTTGACAAAGTAAATATACCACCGGAATCAGGAAGACAAGATAGACGCAATGGCACAAGTTTCGTCGCATTCCGATCACTTTCATTTTTTAGCATTTTTCAAGCCCTATCAGGCTTTTGGATCCGATTTCGGATCAGCCGGGGAGGAAGCAGACAGACTGTTGAAAGAAATTAAGTTTTTTGTTAGTTTCATGTGGTACTATGATCCGTGTGGGATAATTTATGAGATGATGATTAAAAATAAAAATGTCCCATATGTTCATACACCCAGGCCCAAGATAGAGAAGTTCGCAAATCAAACAGAATGGGAGAAGAACACTCTGGTCGAGATAGAATAGAAGGATCCTTCGGTAATCATCTCACAAAATACTACACCTCAGGTTCCCAAGGAGAAAATACCCGGGAAGGATACTTCACCTTCCATCACTGAAGTCTCAGCTGAAGATTTCCAATTACAAACCAAAAGGCCAAAAACTAGTCTTACACCTGCCATGGCTAGTAAAAAGGAAATCCAATCCACTGCAACTATGAAACATGATCGGTCACTTATGAGCACAAGCAACAATAAAATCATGTCTATTGTTGTGCCTAAGAAGCCCATGAGTACTCCACTAGTCGATCAGCCGAGTAAAGTAGGACCAAAATTGAGTTTTTTTGAGAAGTATGACCTGATCAGAAAGAAAAATCAGACACTGACCAATAGTACTTATGCTCAGTTTTGGAAGAAGATATCAATGACACAACATAGACTATTGTCTAGATTTTATATAGAAAAGGGTAGAATGCACATGGCATTTCTGTAGGCATAGGTGCCAGACTCCAAAGCAATCGCTGATAAAAAAAAGGGCAACATTCGAGTTTCATACTAGGGATGTGCATCCTGCTGATCAAATGGATCTACATAGGCAAACTGGGAAATGATTTTCTCCACATTGGTAAATGCTTCTACTGCGGCCACTAAATTACAGGTATCTCTGAGCAATGTCTAGACACAACTGAAATTAGAAAATATATCATCCTTTGCAAAGGATAACAGAATTAAGACGTTGGAAGAATTGGTCCTCAAGATCGGGTATGACCCCTCAAATGTGAAAGAAGTTGAGGAGATGTTAAAAAAGAAAAATTCTGATGTAGAATCTCTGAGGAAACAATTGAAATTTCCACCAACGAAATATGCACAGGAAAAGGAGATAGCTGAGATAGAAGGGGAAAAGGATGAGATGCTCAGGTTGATTATGGAATAGAATGCACAGTTGAAAGAGATGGAAGAAGAACTAGAAAGGTTATTGAAAGAGAAGGAACAATCAAAGACTATGGAATTCATTCCATTGAGCGCAGTTCCACTCACATGAGTAAGCACAACATCCACAGTAGGAATATCCTCAGCAAAAACTCCCTTAGCAACTCCATTGACATCTCTGGAGAAGACAATAGAACTGGAAAAATCCATGGAAGAGATGAATTTGCAAGAGACAGAGATTAGCACACTTAAAAAGGAGATTGAGAACCTTCAAGAAATCAAGTCTTCTTACCAAACCAGCTACTCCAAGGAGAGACAAACATCAGACAAGCTCAAACAGGAATTGCAATAGCTTCAAAAGCAAACAGTGGCAGGCAAAACACTTGCTGAGGTCAAGGAAAATGTTTGATGGAGATCACCAAATCCATAAATGAAATATGGCCTAAGGTACAAATCATGTTCGAGAAGAACGTACTGGTGCAAAAAGCAAGCAGGTGATTGAGAAAATAAAAGGAGAATTGGGAGAAATACCCATAGAAGCCACTGAGATAATTATATTCCTGAATTCAAAAACCAGAGAGGAGTTACAGGATTTGAAAATTGAAGATGGGACAGAAACCATCATCGAGGTCAAGAGGGTCCTGACTAAAGGAGGATTGATGCTACAACTGGAGGAAAAATTCCAGACTATGGGCATAGGAGTGCAAATATTTTTCAGCAAAATTGAAGATCTGCAAAAGAAAGGCCTCCCTAGCTTAAGGTTCATAAATGACAAGTTAATGACACTTTCTAATTATAAAAAGAAACTAGCCATTGTGGCTAAAGATAGTTCGAAATTCTCGGTAATACAGGTTAGTATCACAAGCAAGGCGTTCGTAGAGGATTTCCAGTGAGAGGCCAGCATACAACACGAGATCTAGTACATATTCATCGTCAAGCCAACTTTTTCCAATTATATAGAGATGGATGAAGTATACCGAAGACTGCTCAAAGTCGGTGTTCCCAGTAACCTTCGATGGGAAGAATTATGCAATCTGATCGAGTAGGAGATGAGGTGTCCGAGCCTAGTCAACTATCCAATCAGATGAGGTCATGCAGAGGACTCACCAACAGTTTACCCTAGAAATTAGCATGAAGATTTTAACACATCATCAAACAGTTCCTAAATTTTTGTATCTTGTTGATTTCGTTAGCTAAATTTAGAATTTTCCATGTCCTGATCTTTAATGACAGGATCAACTGTATATTTTGATTATAAATACTTCAAACTTTGAAGTATCGAGGGTTGATCTTTACGCCTTGTAAGCTAGAAAGATTGTAATTTTTATCAAGAGATCTTCCAGTAATACAAATAGACGTTTCATAGGATTCTCATGTGTTATTCATTGGTGATGTTTTCCTTTCCATGTTAAATGTTTTTCTCCTTCAGTTGTCATATTGTTTTCTAGTCTAATCTTTTAAAAGTAGCACATGTTGTAGGGTTTATCTCCGTATACCCTTTTTCTGGCTTTGAGAGATCTTAATGTTTATCTTTCTGATATTACAGTGAAGAAATTCTTAAATGATTCTTTACTCTAATTGATATTCTCATATTTTCTGTTATTCATCACTTTACTGCTAAAGAATCCAATGAACACATTATCTTGCCCCGTGAAAAGAATCTTTTAATTTCTGTTTAAAATTCTATCTTTATAATACAGATCCCATAGCCCAACAGAGGCATAAAAACCTTTTTCAGCCAACTTAACAAAAACAACAACAAACCATTCAATCTTATTTTGTTTAACTATCCTAATATCTCAAAGTTAAAACATAGCTAAATGATACAAAGAGATCCCTTTCTGAAACTAGTAGGGCTAGATTCCATTTTCGAAGTGGTTGGATAAAATTACCTCTTGTAAATTTCTTCTACTCTGACGACCTCTAGGAATTTACAGAGCATTAACATAGTGGTAACTCCACTGGGGAACTGAACAAACATTCAAGCCCACGTTTTCATTTTCCCTAGAAGAAAATTTTGTTTCTGAAAAAATTATAGATCTGAGAAAGAAATAATGTTCAGAGGTTTTTAAATGCTTGTACATAGTAATATTTTATTCATAAAAATAAAAATATATACAAATTAAAAAATTTGGCTCCTAAAAGAGCTTATACTCGATCCCACCCAGACCCAGAACCTGCGATAGTAACTGATAATCCAAAAAAGTTACTCAGAAAGAAGACCATTACAGAAGGTTTAGGGAGCCATAGTCCCCTTCACAGGTCCCCTTCTCTTCCAAAGGAACTTGTTTCCCTTCAAGATATCGAATTCGACACCATTTTTGAACAAATCCTGTTTAGAATGAAATCTGATAGATTTGTGGCTGAAACCATTCTAGATCCAACCATCCTACGACCACGAACCCCTGAAATACTATCTCCCAGTAAAAAACCTCAAACCGCTCACTCTGTGTCAGCTAGTCCCTCATCCTCCTCTTTTTCTTCCACCGCCCCACCTATCATCGAGGTTGTTGTCCCACCCCCTCCACCTATCATGGCGGCTAGATATGCTCCCTTGGTGTTGGCTGTACCTTTACACAACATGCCCCAGGATTATCAAACAAGACTTCCACAGTTCGATGGTACTGGGCCCTTGAATGCACAACACCACATTGATAAAATGGATGACTATTTTGACTTGCAAGAAGTAGAGGAAGCTGACGTTCAAATGATACTTTTTGGGCAGAGTCTAACTGGGGACGTTAAGAAATGGTAAAAGGCTTATGTGTTGCTTTAGTGGTTGACCTTACACCATTTCAAAGAAGTTTTCTGGATAGATGGGAGGTAAATAAAAACCCTCTCCAGATCTTGTTAGAATATGAAAACATCAAAAGGAATCAAGGAGAGACAATACAAGACGACTGCACCCGCTTCAACAATTTGTACAATGCGATTCTAGCTGATATTAAACCCCCACAAGGTTTGGCACTGATAAAATTCCCTGTCAGTTTCGATGCTGATATGTCATATCAATTAAGGGAAAGAAACTCCACCACCCTGGAGGACATGTAGAAAAGCGCAATAAGTGTAGAGGCAAAGTTGCTGGCTAAAAGGGCATGGTAGAAGATGGAGAGGAGAGTCACGATTAAAGAGGAACCTTCCACATATTCTTCTAATGCCAAACTGGATTCCTTAGCTAGAGAAATGGAAATGATGATGGAGAGACTTACTGTAGCCGAATGAAATCCTCCTAGAGAAAACAAACCTACTCCACAAATTCAGAATCCTAATTATGGTGGACAGATCAAAATTGTTGAGCTAAAGTAGAGCACCTACTCCTTTCATCCTCGAAGGGGAATTAGCTAAAGTGAACATTCCCATTCCCCTTTCCGAGTTGATGAGTAAGAACGCTTACCGATCTCAGGTGATCAAAGCGCTGAGCATTGAGCCTGATATAGGCATGAAGGATTTAACCGTTGGATCGACGAATCATTCAGACACAGTAAATCTTACCGATGATCAACCTGAACTCCTGTTTGGCCCTAAAGTTGATGTTTAGACTGAAATTGGTTCTGTCACCCCTTTTTACATCAGCCTTAATATACACGACCTGATTATGCATAATGCTATGTTAGATTCGGGTGCTTCCCATAACCTAATTCCTAAAGAAGTGATGGAAAAACTCGGACTCGAGGTCACCAGACCTTACAAGGATTTACACTCTCTTGACTCCAACAAATTCAGATGTATCGGGTTGATCAAGGACTTATGTATCACCCTAGTTCAAATTCCAGCAAAAATCATGGTTATGAATGTTGTGGTTATGGACATTTCCCCAAAATATGGTATGTTGTTGTCTAGGTCTTGGGGGGCCAAGTTGAGAGGCATGTTGCAGTTGGATATGTCTGTTATCCACATTTTTGGTCATCGGGATGATGTCATGATAGTGTCATGATAATAGAAAATCAAACTCTTTATTAAGAATATTTTCATGAGAAAGGTTACACTTGTTAGTTTCCAGAAAGCTTAGTTTAAAAGATAGTTCACAGGCTGCATATATACTCTCTTGCGAGAATTCTTAATTCCCGCAGGCTGACTTCAGCTTGACTGCGAACTTCTCGCACTGCACTCAAAGTCAGGGTGCTGGCATGTTTCTAAAGAATGAAAATGGATGAGTTCTCGATTCTTCTAGAAAGAATCTTCTAGAAGGATGAGTTGGCTTTCGAATGGTTGGTAAAATACTGACTTTCCAGATATCTTGGGATCATTCTCTATCCAAGTAACTAAACTATATTCTCCTATATATTGAGGAGATTGCTCATGGAAAGGGTTACGAAGAAAGATTAGAAGCAATCTAGTAAGAGATTGATTGGAGAATCAGTGCAAGACTGTATGGAGGACTGAAGCTACAGCAGCAAAGGACAACAACAAAGTCATCTTATGTGGTTGATTTTCTTCATGCATGAGCAAGTGTGTGTGTCAGAACTAGAAGCCATT
>ML792515.1:431177-443994 GCA_009831015.1 Picea engelmannii | reverse complement strand
AAAAAGAAAAGAAAGAAAAAGAATAAAAGAGGGCATAAAAGAAATTGGATAAAGCCCCATGCAATAACAATGACTTGGTTCATATAGTTCAATCATGGCCAAGTCTTTTTAAATTGATGTTGATAGGAGTAGTGAATAAGCTTGGCTAAACTATGTAATGTTAGCCAAGCAAATTAGGTTAGCTAGTGAATAAATTTGACCAAACTTCCTAATCTTGGTGAAATAACTCCAGGATAGAGTAATTTCTTAGTCCAATAGTTTAATATGGGCTAAATGTAATAGGTAATTAGGTTAGAGCATAGGTTAGTTTTCTTTATCTCAATAAAACATGCATGATGATTGATGTTGAACCCTATCTTTGATGTTTGAAAGTTGAATGTCTAACCCCCTGGTGATAAAAATAGAGAAAGCTTGGACAATCCCACTTAAAGCTCTTATCCTAAATTTTCAAAGAAAAAAAGAGTTTGCGCTCACATATTAAAGACAATGCACAGATGAATGGCTGAGGTGTTGGCGCTGAGATCTATGGTTGATAATATTTTCCAGACCCCCTCGACCATTCTACCTTTAACGGTAGGGGGGGGTGTCCAGAATCAGGTATAAAAAAGGCATGCATCTGAACAAATGAGGCATCGGTGCGTAGATCCATGGTTGAGATTGAATTACGGACCCCCTCGACCGTTTTTCTTTTAATGGTGGGTGGGGGTCCTGAATATTGGTTAAACATCGCGCTCAGATCTACGGTCCAGCAGCAGGTGCGTCGATAGACGGCTGATGGTGTTTTTCGGACCCCCCCCTGACCGGTCTTCTTTTAACGATGGGGGGGTGGTCCAGAATGGAGTTATTTTCTGGCAGGCCCTCTTCTCTATGTGGCAAGAATCCATTGCTCCATACCCCTGCCACATACCACTTACCACTTTTTGACATACCCCTCATCATCCTATGACACCATTTTCCACTTTTTGCCCTAAAGATCACATCTCATAACTCTGTCAGTCCATTCCCATTGTTCACCCGTTACAAGTCCCTTCGCCATGGTCACTTCCCAATCAACACCCGCTACATCACCCGGTCGTATTCATCATTCATTGTTACTTTCCATCTCACGCTCCAAAAGACTCGTTGGCCATTTATTATTGGCTAACTTCCATTAGCTTCTTGATCTGTCCCCCGCACCCAACGATTATCCATTTTCTCAAAATCACTCTTTTCATTCATTCTCCCATTACTTACTTTGTCCTCGCACCAGAATATTTATCCCTATCTTACCTTCGTTTCAGTCAAACCGTTCAAAACCACAGTCATCCCCACTAATGTTTTGTTTGACTTGCAGGTATTTTCACAGTGATGGCGCCAAAATCAAAGAGAGCAGAAGTCGAGGAAAATCATTTTCTCCCACCTCCTGTCGACCTCGAAAGGATCCATTTGGTCAACAAAGATCATTTAATCATGGACACTAGGAGCGAATTTGACTTCGTGTATTTGTAGTCATGGCTAAAAGATGTTTTATTAGATCAAAGCGATGATATTGGGCTCTGGGAATCCAACCTTCCTCTGTATATTTTTCCCCAGGTTCACCATTTCCCTGAATTTTACCTCAAATGTCAGGCTCATTACATCCCCGACCAGAGAGCCATACTATCTTCATCAGGAGAAACTCTTTTCTTCATCACACCTGAGGCCATTCATCAGATGATGCAGATACCCAGAACTGAATCTGCCTCCCCTTTCAATATCGAAGTCATCATGGAGTTGTACCAGAAACTATCATTCCATCAGAGAGCCAAGATTTTTGAGCTTTTCCTCCCTCAGGCCACTCATCTCCCCAAGACAAATCCCCCGTACCCTTCCTCCATGTTCTCAGTAAAGGGAAACCAAATCATTTCTTCACTCTATGCTTTGCTGGGTTATTGTTCCGACCAATGGGTGGATGAACCCATATTGGGTTTTCTGTCCATTTTCTCCACAGAAGAAAGACGCACCACATAGTTTGATTACAACACTTTCTTGGCGGACAATATTCACGAGTAGTTCTTAAATTTCTCCTCAGAAGGCATGTTATGGTATTCCTCAATACTGGCCTACACATTCACTTTCTTTCAAGCGGACAGGTTCTCCTTTCCAATGCAGAAAATGGACAAGGACAGGAGGCCGCAGGCGGTAACATCTTGGACTTCACTACTTAGACAAAATTGAACAGAGTTCAGTTTCAAACATTTTATCGAGCAATTATACCATCCTGTGGTGAGAATTCTTAGTGGCAGACCTGAACCAAGAATAAATGAGGAGATTCAAATAATTTTACACCTCTCAGACCTTGCAATGACTGTAGACTAGTATCTTTACCAAAATCACACTGAGATTAGAGTATATGGATGCAAGTTGGCTCCATTTAAATTTCCCAAGTATCTACCCGTGAGGATATTTTCCCTAGAGTATATAAGGAAAATGATTAAATCAGATGACATACATTTTGTGTCTTTGAAAAATAAATAGCAACTTAGAATTAAAGGGCAAATAGGGTCTTTCATCTGCAATAGCCGAGGCATCGGGGAGGAAGCAGATAGACTGTTGAAAGAAATGAATTTTTTTTTTAGTTTCATGTGGCACTATGATCCATGTGGGATAATTTTTGAGATGAGGATTAAAAGTCAAAATGTCTCATATGTTCATACACCCAAGCCCAAGATAGAGAAGTTTGTGAATCAAACAGAATGGGAGCCGAACACTCTGGTCGAGATAGAACAGTAGGACCCTTCGGTCATCATCTCAAAGACTACTATACCACAGGTTCCCAAGGAGAAAATACCCAGGAAGGATACTTCACCTTCCATCACTAAAGTCTCGGCTGAAGATTTCCAATTACACACCAAAAGGCCAAAAACCAGTCTTACACCTGCCACGACTGGTGAAAAGGAAATCCAATCCACTGCAACTATGAAATATGATCGGTCACTTCTGAGCACAACAAACAAGAAAATAATTCCTATTGTTGTGCCTAAGAATCCCACGAGTACTCCACTAGTCGACCAGCCGAGTAAAGTAGGACCAAAATTGAGTGTTTTTGAGAAGTATGACTTGATCAAAAAGAAAAATCAGACACTGACCAACAATACTTATGCTCATTTTTGGAAGTAGACATCAACAACACAGCATAGACTGATGTCTACATTTGATACATAAAAGGGTAGAATTCACATGGCGTTTATGTAGGCACAGGTTCCAGACCCCAAAGCAATCACTGATTACAAAAGGGCAACATTTGAGTTTCATACTAGGGATGTGCATCCTACTGATCAAATGGATCTGCATAGGAAAACTGGGGAAATGATTTTATCCACATTGGAAAATGATTCTACTATGGCCACTAAATTACATGTATCTCTGAGCAATGTCTAGACACAACTGAAATTAGAAAAGATATCATCATTTGCAAAGGATAACAGAATTAAGACGTTGGAAGAATTGGTCCTCACGATTGGGTATGACCCCTCAAATTTGAAAGAAATTAAGGAGATGTTAAAAAAGAAAAATTTTGATATAGCATCTCTGAGGAAACAGTTGAAACTACCACCAATGGAAGATGCACATGCAAAGGAGATAGCTGAGACAGAAGGGGAAAAGGATGATATGCTCAGGTTGATTATGGAACAGAAAGCACAGTTGAAAGAGATGGAAGCAGGACTGGAAAGGTTATTGAAAGAGAAGGAACAATCAAAGGCTATGGAAGCCATTCCATTGAGTGCATCTCGACTCACAGGAGTAAGAACATCATCCACAGCAGGAATCCCCTCAGTAGAAACTCCCTCAACAACTCCACTGACAGCTGTGGAGAAGACAGTAGAACTGGAAAAATCCATGGAAGAGATGAATTTGCAAGAGACAAAGATTAGTAGACTTAAAAAGGAGATTGAGAACCTTCAGGAACTTAAGTCTTCTTACCAAACTAGCTACTCCAAGGAGAAACAAACATCAGACAAGCTCAAACAGGAATTGCAACAGCTTCAAAATCAAACAGTGGCAGGAAAAACACTTGCTGAGGTCAAGGAAAATGTCTCTATGGAGATCACCAAATCCATAAATGAAATATGGCCTATCATACAAATCATGTTCAAGCAGAACAGACTGGTGCAAAGAAGCAAGCAGGCGATTGAGAAAATAAGAGGAGAATTGGGAGAGATGCCCGCAGAAGCCATCGAGATCATTAAATTCCTGAATTCAAAATCCAGACAAGAGTTAGAGGATTTGAAAATTGAAGATAGGACAGAAACCATCCTCGAGGTCAAGAGGGTCCTGACCAAAGGAGGATTGATGCTACAACTGGAGGAAAAAGTTCAGACTATGGACATAGGAGTGCAAATATTTTTGAGCAAAATTGAAGCTCTGCAGAAGAAAGGCCTCTCTAGATGAAGGGTCATAAATGACAAGTTAATGAGACTTTCTGATTATAAAAAGAAACTAGCCACCGTGGCTAAAGATAGTTCAAAATTCTCGTGAATACAGGGCAGTATCACAAGAAAGGCATTCTTAGAGTCTTTCCAATGAGACATCAGCATACAACATGAGATCCAATACATTTTCATCGTCAAGCCAACTTTTTCCAAGTATACAGAGATGGATGAAGTATACCTAAGACTACTCAAAGTCGGCGTTCCCAATAACCTTGAATGGGAAGAATTATGCAATTTGATCGAGTAGGAGATGAGGCGTCTGAGCCCAGTCAACTATCCAATCAGACGAGGTCGTGCAGAGGACTCACCAATGGTTTACCCCAGAAATCAGCATGAAGATTTCAAAACATCATCAAACAGTTCCTAAATTTTTGTATCTTGTTGAGTTAGTTAGCTAAATTTAGAATTTTCCACGTCCTAATATTTAATGAAAGGATCGTATGTAATTTTTTATTATAAATACTTCAAACTTGGAAGTACCGAGGGCTGATCTTTATGCCATGTAAGATAGAAAGACTATATTTTTTATCAAGAGATCTTCCAGTAATACAAAGAGATGTTTCATAGGATTCTCGCGTGTTATTCATCGGTGATGTTTTCCTTTCCATGTTAACTGTTTTTCTCCCTCAATTGTCATATTGATTTCTAGTCTAATCTTTTAAAAGTAGCGCATGTTGCAGGATTTATCTTCGTATACCCTTTTTCCATCTTTGAAAGATCTTAATGTTTATCTTTCTGATATTACAATGAATAAATTCTTAAATGCTTCTTTACTCTAATTGATATTCTCATCTTTTATGCTATTCATCACTTTACTGCTAAAGAATCCAATGAATGCATTATCTTGCCCTATGAAAAGAATCTTTTAATTTATGTTTAGAACTCTATATTTATAATATAGTCCCCATATCCCAACAGAGGCGTAAAAACCTTTTTTATCCAACTTAACAAAAACAACAACAAACCATTCAGTCTTATTTTGTTTAACTAGCCTAATATCTCAAAGTTAAAACATAGCTAAATCATACACAAAGATCCCTCTCTAAAACTGGTAGGGCTAGATTCCGATTTCAAAGTGGTTGGATAAAGTTACCTCTTGTAAATTTCTTCTACTCTGACAACCTCTAGGAATTTACAGAGTGTTAACATAGTGGCGACTCCACTGGGGAACTGAACAAACATTCAACCCCACGTTTTTTTTTCCCTAGAAGAAAATTTTGTTTCTGAAAAAATTATAAATCTAAGAAAGAAATAATGTTCAAAGGTTGTTAAATGCTTGTACATAGTAATTTTTTATTCATAAAAATAAAAATATATAAAAATTAAAAAATATGGCTCCTAAAATAGCTTATACTCGATTCCACCTAGACCCAGAACCTGTGATAGCAACTGATAATCCATAATAGTTACTCAGAAAGAATACCATTACAGAAGGTTCATGGAGCCATAGTCCCCTTCACAGGTCCCCTTCTCTTCCAGAAGAACTTGTTTCCCTTCAAGATCTCGACTTCGACACCATTTTTGAACAAAGCCTATTTAGAACGAAATCTGATAGCTTTGTGGCTGACATCGTTCTAGATCCAACCATCCTGTGGCCCCGGACCCCTGAAATACTATCTCCCACTGCAAAACCTCGAACCGCTCACTCTATGCCAGCTAGTCCCTCATCCTCCTCTTTTTCTTCCACTGCCCCACCTATCATTTAGGTTGTTGTCCCACCCCCTCCACCTATCATGGCAGCCAGATATTCTCCCTTGGTGTTGGTTGCACCTTTACACGACATGCCCCAAGATTATCAAACAAGACTTCCATAGTTCGATGGTATTGGGCCCTTGAACACATAGCAACACATTGATAAAATGAATGACTATTTTGACTTGCAAGAAGTAGATGAAGCTGGCGTTCAAATGAGAATTTTTGCAAAGAGTCTGATTGGGGACGTTAAGAAATGGTACAATGGCTTATGTGCTACTTCAGTGTTCGACCTTACGGCATTTCAAAGAAATTTTATGGACAAATGGGAGGTAAAGAAAAAACATCTCCAGATCTTTTCAGAATACAAAAACATCAGAAGGAATCAAGGAGAGACAATACAAGACTACTACACCCGCTTCAACAATCTGTACAATGTGATTCCAGCCAATATTGAACCCCCACAAGGTTTTTCACTGATAAAATTCCATGACGGTTTCAACACTGATATGTCGTATCAATTAAAGGAAAGAAACTCCACCACCCTGGAGGACATGCAAAAAAGCACAATAAGTGTAGAGGCCAACCTACTGGCTAAAAGGGCATGGAAGAGGACAAAGAGGAGAGTCATGATTAAAGAGGAACCTTCCACATCTTATTCTGATGCCAAAATAGATTCCTTAGCTAGAGAAATGGAAAGGATGATGGAGAGAATTACTGTATCCGAAAGAAATCGTCCTAGAGAAAACCAACCTTCTTCGCAAATTCAGAATCCTAACTTTAGAAGAAATCCTCCTCAAATCAGGCAGAGAGATCCTAGGGATCAAAGAGAATAAAGGGACCCTAATCAAAATATCAGACCACCCCTACAGGAAAATTATGTTGATGAAGGTGAGGAGGTAATTGAAGAATTAAAGGACACACACATAAACCTCACAGGCATTCATGATAACCTAGCCATTTTCCTTATTCAGGAAGAGCAAGAACGTTTCCTTCTTTCTCATATAGAGGTGAGTGAGGAAGCCAAAGAGACTAAACATCAAGCATTTGAAAATTCCATTATGGAGATACACAGACAATACAATCTGCGAAGTAAAAATATAGATGAAAATTCCCCAAAAAAGATAACCGAAATGAAGAAAACAACTGAAACCAAGAAAGATCCCGAGCCTTCTACCAAGAATATCCCCGAGAAAGGTAATGTTGAAACTCTAGCAAAAATAAACCCTACCATTTTACAATGATCAACACATAATGAGGTTTCATCAACCAATCGACCAAATACTTCCACCCAAAACACTATGGTGGATAGATCAAAATTGTTGAGCCAAAGCAGAGAACCTACTCCTTTCAGCCTCGAAGTGGAAGTAGCCAAAGTGAAAATTCCCATTCCCCTTTCTGAGTTGATGAGTAAGAACACTTGCCGATCTCAAGTGATCAAAGAACTGAGCATTGAGCCTGATATAGGCATGAAGGCCTTAACTGTTGGATTGACGAATCATTCGGGCACGGTAAATCTTACCGATGATCAACTTTAACTCTTGTTTGGCCCTGAAGTTGATGGTCAGACTAACACTGGTGTTGTCTCTCCTTTTTACATCAACCTTAATATACATGACCTGATTTTTCATAATGCTATGTTAGATTTGGGAGATTCCCATAACCTGATGCCTAAAGAAATGATGGAAAAACTAGGACTCGAGGCCACCAGACCTTAGAATGATTTACACTCTTTTGACTCCAGTAAAGTCAGATGTATCGGGTTAATCAAGGACTTATGTATCACCCTATTTCAAATTCCAGGAAAAAGCATGGTTATGGATGTTGTGGTCACGGACATTCCCCTGAAATATGGTATGTTGTAGTCCAGGTCTTGGGGGGCCAAGTTGAAAGGCGCGCTGCAGTTGGATATGTCATATGCCACCATCCTAGTATTCATACAATAGAGAATACTGTACAGAGAGACGCTGATGAAATATATGGTCAGCAGCCAGGCAAATCCCCATAATTACCCTCTGTACTCTGCTCACTCTGATCTAGATTCCTTCATCCTGTACAACAACGATGATATGGGATAACAAATCGCTCAGCTGGAAGAAGATACATTTGACCCGAACAAAGGCCAAGAAATCACTGAGGCAAAAGGGAAGAAACTTGTAATAAGTGAAGAATTTCCAGCAGATTTCTGGAGCATGTACTTCGATGGAGCTGTGAGAAAAGAAGGAGTTGGATCAGGAATTTGGTTGCACAATCACAAATCCAGGTATTTGGAAAACCATTCTTAAAAACTGGATTTTCAATGCACTAACAACATAGTCGAGTACGAAGCTTTGATGCTCGGTCTGAAACTACTAAATAAGGTTGGTGCCAAACAAATCATGGTAAGAGGCGATTCTGAATTAATTATCAAACAAGTTAAAGGTGAGTATGCAGCAAAACATCCCAGGCTTAGAGCTTATAGAAACGTTGTGTTGGATGCCCTTCTATGTTTCACTAAAGTGTATTTGCAGGTGATGCCCAGGGGACATAACATTTTAGCAGATGGTTTAGCTACGTCAGCAGCTACATGCAAGATACCTTTTCATTCCACTCACCCGTACACGGTGGAGGTAAAGTGTAGACCAACTATCTTGGACAACATCAGATACTGGCAGGTATTTGGGAACGATGACCAAATTGAATATTTTCTACAATGTAAAAATGATTTCGAGTGTACAAACATAGACTTAGAAAATGATGATGAAAATGTAAATAAATTTGTTTTTGGAAATACTAGTGTAAATAAAATAGATTCATAAGAATTAGGTGAAGATGAGATAGATTCTGACGTTTTGCATTTAAAGATTAATGTTTTACCTAGGGGTTTAGTTCTGTTAGAAGACTTATTTGATTTTAATGATGTAGCTAAAAAACCTAAAATTGAACCCAGTGGGAAAGAGGTTGAAGACTGTAACATAGGGACATAAGAGAAACCCGAGATAGTAAAACTTTCCAAATCCTTACCTCCTGAGCAGAAACTCAAATACATTGAACTTTTCAAGGAATATGCGGACGTTTTTGCTTGGGGTTATGAAGACTTAAAATCTTATGACACAAGCATCATTAAACATAGGATCCCAATAAAAGAAGATCAAAAACCTTTCAGACACAAACTTAGGAGAATCAATCCCAAGTTTCTTCCCCTGATAGAAAAATAAATCAAAAATATGTATGATGCTAAAATCATAGTTCCTTTACAATTTTCCAAATGGGTTTCAAATCTAGTCCCGACCCAAAAGAAAACTGGGGAAATCAGGCTTTACATTGATTTCTGAAACCTGAACAAGGTTTCCCTAAAGGAAAACTACCCATTACCAAAAATGGACCATATATTACAAAAGGTAGTTGGATCCAGTCGAATCTCCTTACTGGATGGTTTCTCAGGCTATAACCAGGTTCTCGTTCACCCACATGACCAAGAGAAAACAACCTTCACAACACCTTGGGGTACCTTCATGTACGTGAAAATGACTTTCAGGTTGATGAAAGCTAGAGCCACTTTCCAAAGAGCGATGGACATTGCTTTTGTGGAAGAACTTGGTAGATTTATTGTCATTTATCTGGATGACGTAATTGTTTATTTCGAATCTGATGACGAGCACTTACGACATCTGAGATGAGTGTTTGAGAAATGCAGGAAATTTGGGATTTCTCTGAATCCTAAGAAAAGCCTTTTCGGATTAGAGGAAGGTAAACTATTGGGGCACATAATCTCTAAGGAAGGAATTAAGATAGATCCGAGGAGAATAGAAGCCATTCAGAAACTGGAACACCCAAGGAATATCAAAGAGTTACAATCTTTCATTGGAAAAATAAACTTTCTGAGAAGATTCATACCTAACCCGGCTGAGCTTCTCAGGAACATCACCAACATGTTAAAAAAAGACACAAAAACAAAATGGGACATTGAATCCAAGAAGTCTTTTGAAAAATTTAAACATGCACTCACACAGGCTCCAGTCTTGATCAGTCCTAACTTCACCAAGGATTTTTACCTTTTTTCTTTTGCTTCTGAACATACCATTTCAACAGTATTACTACAGAAAAACAACGAAGGGTATGAACAACCCATAGCCTTTTTCAGTAAATCTTTAAGAGATGCTTCTTTGAATTATAAAATAATGGAGAAACTAGCTTTTTCCCTAGTAAAATCCATAAAGGACTTTAGAGTATATATTATCCATTCCCTCACCATTGCATATGTTTCGAACGCAGTAGTGAAGGATAGTTTAACCCAGGACAATCCAGATGGCAGCAGAGGAAAATGGATTACTATCATTCTAGATTATGACATAGAGATTAAGCCTACTAAACTGATTAAAGGTCATGGTCTAGCAAAGTTAATGGTTGAATCCAATTTCTATGCTCTTGACATTAATTTTTTAGTTGTAGTAGATGAACAGGGAGAGCAGGCGACTCCAAGCGTGAAAGAGGTATTTATGAACTCTCCATGGTACGCAGACCTGATATTTGTTTTGCATAACTTACAACCTCCCCCTGGTCTGTTCAAAACTAAAGCTAGGTTTTTGAAATTGAAAGAACTAGAATTTTGCATTCTAGAAGGCAATCTCTATTGGAAGGATCCTAGAGGTATTTTGTTGAATTGTCTGTTAAAGGATGAAGCTGACAAAGTATTGCAGGATTTTCATGTAGGAGACTGTGGTGGTCACCTGAGATGGAAGACCACGGCTAATAAAATTCTCAGAGATGGGTTCTATTGGCCTACACTATTTGTTGATGTGCATCAGAAGGTGACATCGTGTCTTAAATGTCAGGTGTTCGAGGGAAAAATGAAGCTCCTCCCTTTTCCCCTGAAACCAATATCTGTTGAATCTCCTTTCCAACAATGGGGATTAGACTTTATCGGAGAAATACATCCTCCCTCTTCGGGACACCACAGGTGGATTCTGACTGCTACGGACTATTTCACAAAATGGATCAAAGTTGTACCAAGCAGGCAAGCTAATAATTCTGTCATTATTAAATTTTTAGAAAATAATATCTTGTCTCATTTTGGGTGTCCAAGAAAAATTATAACTAACAATGCAGCTGCTTTCCGATCCAAGAATCTCATAAATTTTTGCAACCAGTATAATATCGTTTTGGGACATTCCACATCTTATTACTCTCAGGGAAATGGGCTGGCGGAGTCATCGAATAAAACCCTGGTGAACATTATTAAGAAGACGTTGCAAGAAAACAAAAATTCATGGCATAACAAGATGGTTTTCTCACTATGGGCCGACAGACTGACCACCAAGAGGTCAATTGGTATCTCTCCATATCAATTGGTCTATGGCATTGAAGAAATTTTTCCTACCTCCTTAGGGGTTCCTGTCATGAAACTACTGCAAGAGATGCAAGCCGAGCCGAATGATTCCCAAAGAAGAATAAGCTAGATGATCCACTTGCAGCAGTCCCGAGAAGAAGTGTACAACAAAACTCAGGTTGTCCAGGAGAGCATAAAAAATATCTTTGATAAAATAACTAAACAAGACAACTTTGAGCTAGGTGACCTAGTTCTGAGATGGGATGCCTAAAATGAATATAAGGGGAAGCATGGAAAATTCGAAAGTTTATGGAAGGGACCTTACATAATTCATGCATTCAGAAGAAATAATGCTTTTCTGCTCAACAACAACGATGGGACCAATCAGCCAGGAGGACTTGTGAAAGGAAGAATGTTGAAGCACTACTCACCTCCTCAGTAGGGATCTTGAGTCACACCTTTCCATTGTACAAATCATTTTATAGTGATTACAAGTTTTTGAGTGAATAATTTTGATCAGATAGTTGAAGCACGTAGAGAATGCCCTAAGCCACTGAACATTGTCATCAAACTTTCAAAGATAAACAAATCAAACAACAAAGGCAACGATGGAGAAAGTTTTTCAGAACATCAAAAGACAGGATTCTTGGCACTTCACAAGGAGAGTACCATCCCCAGGTGGAGCCGCAGTTATAACCCCATAATTTATAGGATCAACTAGTGACTGAAAATTTTATCCGTTTATTGTTTTGGTTGTCAAATGATTTTTCATTGTGCAAATAATTTGAGATAAAAGAAAAGAAAAGAAAGAAAAAGAAAAGAAAAGAAAAGAAAGAAAAAGAATAAAATAGGGCATAAAAGAAATTGGATAAAGCCCTATGCAATAACAATGACTTGGTTCATATAGTTCAATCATGGCCAACTCTTTTTAAATTGATGTTGATAGGAGTAGTGAATAAGCTTGGCTAAACTGTTTAATCTTAGCCAAGCAAATTAAGTTAGCTAGTGAATAAATTTGACCAAACTGCCTAATCTTGGTCAAATAACCCCATGATAGAGTAATTTCTTAGTTCAATAGTTTAATCTGGGCTAAATGTCATAGGTAATTAGGTTAGAGCATAGGGTAGTTTGCTTTATCTCAATAAAACATGCATGATGATCGATGTTGAACCCTATCTTTGATGTTTGAAAGTTGAATGTCTAACCCCATGGTGATAAAAACAGGGAAAGCTTGGACAAACCCACTTAAAGCGCTTATCCTAAGTTTTCAAAGAAAAAAAGAGTTTGCGTTCACAGATTAAAGACAACGCATAGATGAATGATTGAGGTTCTGGAACTAAGATCTACGGTTGATAAGATTATTTGG